>JABFPJ010004966.1:0-12866 GCA_022817425.1 Gryon sp. ZL-2020 | reverse complement strand
TTATATTATATTATATTATATTATATTATATTATATTATATTATAATTAATTTATTCTAATAATGGATTAAATATTTTAGAGGTTCTCAACGAAATCCAATACATCAAGCTGAACCAGGTCCAATTCAGTCAAAATCATTTCGAGTTCTGCAAAAAATCACCAGTACTGATACCCCCGATGAAGTAGACGGCGATCAGTTGCGCAAATTGCAACTGACTGAAGATGATAGATTGCTTATGAACAAATTTAAAGAGCAAGGTAAAATTACGATAAATGAAACGATATGGTGTAACTTATCAAACTTAAGTTACCTTTTACACGAATCTTTACATTAATCTAACAGAAAATTTGTTGTCTATTTTTTTATTACTTTTTTTTATTTCCTACATTTTTTTATTTCCTACATTTTTTTATTTTTGTAACTAATATATGCAAGCAACTTTCCTAACATGGATTTAGTACAAATTTGGAACTGATTCATCTTCTTGTTACTTCTTTATGCAAAATGTGAAAATAATCTTTTTCTACGTAATCTTCCTTAATGGAAGAAAATATATTTCAGAATATATGCAAACATATATATTTGAAAAAAAGTTATATATTTTAATATATCTATATTTAAAATATATTTCTGAAATACTTTCGTAACAATATATGTATTAAAAATATATTTACGAAGTACATTAACAAATATACCTAGCAAAACTATAAAAATATTGCTTTGAATATATTGTTAATATATTAAAAATGTATTTTTTCTATAAAAATATATTCTTAATATATTGCAATATGTTGTAACTATATTCGC
Organism: Gryon sp. ZL-2020; assembly: GCA_022817425.1. Classification (NCBI taxonomy): domain Eukaryota; kingdom Metazoa; phylum Arthropoda; class Insecta; order Hymenoptera; family Scelionidae; genus Gryon; species Gryon sp. ZL-2020. The sequence goes on along the minus strand of JABFPJ010004966.1, from coordinate 12,057 downwards.
AGTATATTCTTATTTTTAAAATTCAATAAAAATAAATTAAAAATATATTAAGAATATATTGAGAAGAATAATATATTATGAAATCAATACATTTTACGTTTTTCTAAGAATATATTTGAGACATATCTTCATATATATTTTACCAACAAAAAGTTCTATATTCTTAAACATACATTTTGATGTATATTTTTTCCATGAGGGATATATCCATACGTTAAATAACAAAACCATATTTTTTGTAGTGGATAGCGATAATTATCTTCATCAAGAAGAAGATCCTAGATATCGAGGTGCGGCTATTCCTTCACGAGCATTTCGTTATTTACAAAACATGACTGATGCTGGGGAAATAACATCAAATACATGTAATATCATCATTTGAAATGGCCATATTCTAATTGACAATATCTTTTAGTATCATATCATATCATATATACATATATATATATCTATATATTGAATCGACAATACGTTTTTTTCGTGTTTTAACATTTAATTTTAGTTCTTCTTTTATTTTAGTAATTTCAGTTTTTAATTTTAGTAATTTTCATACAAAAAAGTCCTATACAATCTAGGAATCAAGACATATAATTTTGACATATTCAAAATATTTAAAATATAATAAATATTAATATATATCTTTTGCGTATTTACAGTACCTCGAGCAAGCAGTGCAATTAATAAGAAGCAAAATAGAAATTCTAAAACTTATGGTAAACAATTATTCAGTGATAAAAAAATTATTTTATTTTTTTTTGTTCATTAATTTGTTAATTCATATTTTACATTATATTATATAACATTGCAGAAGATGGACAGGTTAATTTACCTCCAAGTGAACAACAAGTGGCAGAACCAAAAAAGTACACTGGTAGTGCAATACCATCAAGATCCTTCAGAATATTGCAAGCTATGACAGAACCTCAAAGCATTGGTAAGTCGAATGCTAATTTTGCATTGCATTTTAGTTGTCGATTCATTGAAATACAATAATGCTATTATAACATCTAAATCACATTTAACTGAAAAAAATGTTGCATTTATAATAATACATTTACTCATTTCAAACGATGTAAAAAAGTTGCATATCATTTCAAAATAATAATGCAAGCTGATATAATTGATTTGATTGATAAATTTGCTGAAACGTTTAATGAAATCCTGTGTTCACAGGAATAACATTTTTTTAGGTCATTTTGTAACTATTTTGCATTTTGCTTACTTTTTATCAGTTTTGAAACTTAAATATTTATTAATATTAAGATAATGTTGTTATATTTAAAATGTAAAGATATAGATTTATTATTTCCTTATAAAAATATAAAATTGTTTCCTGGTTTTTACAAATTAATTAATTAAATTATTGAGAAATAAAATGTTAAATAATATTTGTTTAATATTTAAGGAAAATACACTTTTAATAAAGTATATTACAATGTAATATAGTAGATGCTAATACTATGCTTAATGACTAGCATTTTTTTATGTTTTAAGCATTTATTAAATCAGGCATTAATAAGTTACTTTTTTCAATCTTTTATGTACAATATTGCTGTTTTTTATCTGACAAACCAATGTTTCTAAAAGTTAAACAAATTCGGTTTTGAAATAAGAAATAAATTAAAATAATATTCTAGAACCGAATTCGTTGAACATCAAGCAGCATTGCCTTGTGTTCAGATAGCAATATTCGTTTCTGATATCTTCTTTTGAAGTATTGTTATATATTTATTATAGACTCTAGTTTAATTATTTCGATTATTTGAATAATAAATTGAACTGACATAGAAAAGTAATTTGAATTCCTTAATAAAACGAAAAATAAATTTTTAATATATTTTTGCATAAAAATATATTTTTAATATATTTTTGCATAAAAATATATTCTTAATATGTACTTAATATATTCATGATATATTCATAATATGTATTCATAATATAAATTCATAATATATTCTTAATATTTAAAAAAAATGCCAAATTTACCTTTTTGGCATTACGTCATGAATATATTATCAATATATTTATAATATATTAATACTTTGTCAATATCTCAACTATATTCTTAGTATATTCTTATTTTACAAATATATTAAAAATATATTAACAATGTATTTAAAATATATTAAAAATATAGTAAGAATATATTCAGAATATATTAAGAATATATTAGAAATATCCCGTACAGAAAAAATATATTTTTACAAATATGTATATAACTTTTTACCGCTTAAAATATATAATAAATATATTTTAAATAATATATGTTAAATATATCTTTTCAAAAAATATATTTCATTAGTTCAATTTTGTTCATTACCATAATTGATTAGCGTACTTTTTATATAGTTTAGATATAGAATTTATACCATCGTGGCTCAATGTTTTGCGAAATTAAAATGTTCCTCTGAACACAGGATTCAGCGTTTCGTTCGACTCGTGCTTTTGACTTGCTTAGCTTTAACGTGCATATTACTTCACGATAACTAAAGTTTCACCATTTTTCGCCATCACTCATTTGCTAAATTCTCAGTTATTAATAATTCACTGATTCAAATATTTTCACTCACAAAAGAATCTGAAACAAAATATGATAGATTCAATTCATTTGATAAGCAAAAATTGTTTATCACATTTCAAAATATCTTTTCAAATAATCAAACAGAAAATGTGAAGTTTCGATCTAAAAGTCAAATTCTCTAGTGGGATTATTTATGAAGGGAACATTTAACTGAAATTTCAGCAATATGATAGATCTGAAGTAATTTAATCAGACTTTGATACTTTATGTATATTTTCGAATTGCGATATCTACAATTTGATAGGGTTGATATTTCTTTTAGGTTAAAAAAGAATTATATATTGTCAATATATTAAGAATGTATTATTTTTAGCAAATCATATATTGACAATATATGGTACTATATTAACCATATATATTTACATATTTTCCATATATGGGTCATATATTGTCAGTTTACAAAAGTAATGCTTGCATGGCCAATATATGGTCCATACATGGTCCATATATGGTGAAAATAATGTTTATTGATTATATATTGGCCATATAGTGGTCATAAAATAATTCAAAACTAATCCATATATGGTCCATATTAGACTATATATGGATCATATATACAATATATATTGATTATTTTGGTCTATATATGGTTTGTATATTGTCATATATACTCAATGTATAATCAATATATGATTTCTTGAAAAATATATTGCAAATATATTGTTAATATATTTTGGATATATTTTTTATATAAAAATATATACTTCATATATTCATAATACAATCATAATATATTTTTAATATATCTAGAATATGTTCCTATATTAAGAAAGTATTAAAAATATATTAAGAATGTATTAAGAATATATTAACAATATATCCGCAATATATTTGTCGCTTTGACAGCGATAGCTGAAATTTCAATTGAACCTCCCCTTAACTCACTTAATAACTATAAAAACGTGAAAAATGGCGAACAACAACAAATTCACCTAAACTGGCGCAGTCGAGAAGGAAACGAAAAAAAAATAATAATTAAAAAAAACACGCAAACTGTACAATATCTGACTGTTCTTTTGAATAGCATATGCTGTTTGTTATAGCTACCCAAGAATATCATCAAGCAGATTTCATCTCTCAAACTGAGAATAGCATGACGGACAATCAGCAGAGTGTATTTTATCCTCCCTACCCACCCAACGCCTACTACAACCCCGAAGACGGTATTTGGGGCTACTATGCCCCGCTCTTTCTCCCCCCCAATTACCCCTACTACCCCTACTACAACTACAATCCTTACCCACTTTATCCCACGTTATCCAACATTTACCATCCTCCAACCATCAACCACCAAACTCCAACTTTTGCCCATCCAACGAAACCCATTCGAAACCCAAACCCAACTGCAACCCAAGCCGAATGCGACCTTCCCCGAAGAAACTCAACGCTGCTCGTAAGTCGCAAAACAACCGACATGACGACTTTGACAGACGACACGAAACTCACAACAGATTCTAAAAGCCGCTTCGAAAGTTCATATTCCGACGACAGTGACTCGGATATGGACCTTTCAACTTCCGACACCGACTCGGAATCATACCTCGCCTATTCCACGGGTCTAAATCCCATGGCAAACGGCAGTTGTGTGCTCAAAGATCGGACATCTTCGGTAACGACAATTTCCGAGGACACCTGTGCGCAATCTCTGTCAGAAAAACAAACGAGTTTGGATTACCTCGAAAGTGACGGCGACGAAAGTAAAAAGGAGGATTTCGAAAGGAATTTAACAAACAACGACGGTGCGACTGTGAGTGTGAGTCTTCCATTGAGACTACGCTTTTCCGTGTCGGAAAACAACGAAGACGTGACAACCGTGATTGTCGGCGACAGCACTGTCAAGTCCGAAAAACGAGCGGATTCAAGTTCAAATGTAACCAACAACACGGTTGACTTTACTTTTCGGCGCAGAATCAAGAAAGAAGTGCATTGTGAGAATTTGCACGCGGAATTTACGATCAGAGTTTGTAAAAATGGCGGCAAGGGGTTGGCGAGGGATTCAGCTGGGATGCAGCAGAACTTCGAGACGGACGATGAGGACAGTGGCGTGACTTCGGATAATAGCAGAATTGTGTCGGAAATGGACACGGATTCGGAGAGTTCGACCAGGAAGTTGAACAGCTTTCAACGAACGCAGACGCACTCGCGGTTGTTTAAATTGTTGACGCAAGATGAGGAGGATTCTGGCACGAAAACAAATAGGCTGAGTTTGCCGGCAGATTTTGCGCAGATTAGGGATGAAGATTGTGAGGAGGATGATTTGTATTTTCAAACTTGGAAAGCGCCGAGTAGGAAAAATGAGGGGGAAGAAGTGGTTTCGTCCATGGTTTATCAGATGTTGAAGGACAGAAATTACCGATCGACGTGCAGGTTGAACGTTCATTGTCCGCGGATTAAAAGTTCCAAAAATATACCGTTGATGGTGCAGAGTAGCGTTTGTCCAAACCAATCCAGTCCATCCTAAGTCCGAAATTTGTTATCCTGTTAAGGAATAACTATTGCTGATAGTCTGAGATGATTTTAAGCCGAAACAAGCGGTATGATGGAATTTACGAGTTTTGTCTAGCTTCGCAAGACTGGGCCACGATGCCCGCGAGGTACAAACTACGTATGGGTTTTGAGCTAGCGGTATATATTTGTTTTGTTAATACAGTTTTTGGACCAAATTTAGCCCACGTGGTCGCGAAAATGTAACTAAATATGTATCCAGGATATATATTTTATATTTTGTATATATCTAAAATATATACTATTTCAAAGATATATATCTTTGAAAGATGTTTATATTATATATACAAAATATGTATATAATATATAAACCTAGATATATGTGATTATATATCTGTAGAACATATATATTTTCCATATAATATGAATATTTAAATGATACATAAACCATATAAATCTATATATATAAATATATGAACCTAAATATATATGATTATATATCTCCATAATAAAATATAGTCAAAGTATATATATATATATATATATATATATAAGATATATCTCAAATATTTTTTCAACTCTTTAGAATAAAATTCTTATTATAATCGGGAATATTAAGTATTAAGTTTAATTAATAACATCAATTATAAAAAAAAAGCAAAAATTACAAATAATTTTTTTATTTAAATATTTTATGTAAAAATATTATTATATATCCATAATATATATTTTAGATATATGTAAATATATATTTTTTCTATATAAAAATCGACAATAAATATAACATATACTTATATATATATATATATATATATATCTAATTATATATCTCGTTCACATAATTTGGATATATTTTCGATCGCGTGGGTATTACTCTAGAGAAATCAAATTGATCGAACAAATTTGCATCAGAAATTGATGTTTTTTTTTATTGAAAGCTGTTTAATATTTCAAGTATTTTAAATATTTAAATATACTTTAAATAATAAATAAAAATGATTTAATATATTTAAATATTGTAATATTTATTATCTACATTAAACATTTTTTTAATTGAATATAAAACTGCTTGTAATTAAAAACTAATCCGTTTTTGATTGCAAAAGAAATCAATTTTTTCTCGCTAGTATAAATTTGTTGAAATTCCACCAATTGTTATAAATATATTTATCGTTTATGTATTTAAAACTGATATTTCGTAGGTAAAATTGATTATATAAATATAAATACAACTTTAATTTATATTATTATTAATATAATCTTGATATAACATTTAATTTAATGTTAATATCCAATAAAAAGTACACATTATTTATGTAATCCAGGACATTTTCAATAATCAATAATCATTATATTTCATCTTTTTGACATAAGTTGTCTCACTTGTTTGTGTGCTTATAAAAATTTTTTTTATCATCCTGCATTCTTTCAAACATTTGATCATAACATTTTGCATAAAATAATAGATCTAAAAATATATCATTAAAAAGTAACAAATGTAACAAAAATAATGATATTAACATCAAAATGATCAAACTTAATTCTAAATTAACCAAAGGTTATTTAAGTTTTACATTTTAAGTTCTCAAGATTTATGAGTTGAATGCATTTTTTGGTATATTATATCGATCTTTTACAAAACGTGAAAATATTGATCGAATGATATTTTTATTATTACATGCATGAACGTAATTCCTGCATATTTTGTAAACATTTTTACATATACTAATTTTGTTATTTATTTTTAGGTCCTGATACAACAGATTACTAATGGATGTTGAATATTATCATATCGTCTGCTGCTTTGTTACAATTTGTATTCCAAATACAAATTCAGAGCAACGTGTGAAAGCTGTGACAACCAAAATGTTATGAATCATCATAACTATAGCAAATTCAACGCTGTATTTTCAAAAGCTTCATAGATTGCTTTCGTCTTATTTTTTTAATCGAAATATACCCTAATAAAAAGGATCATATATTGTTCATATATTGACCACATATGAACAATATATCAAACATACATTGGCCCATATAGTGGCCATAATATAAATAATTAATATTATGCATAACATTAATGAATCCATATATGGTCCATATTAGACTATATATGGATCATATATTGGCCACAATATATTGTATTGACCATAGGGACCATAATATAATCAAAAACTAATGCATATATGGTTCATATTGGATTATATATAGATCATTTATTGACCATATATACAACATACATGAGCAATATATTATTCAAGTAATTATATATATATTGATCATATATTAAGCATATATTGATGCATATATATTGATATATTGGTTCATATATGGTCCATATGTTGACCATATATTGACTATATATCGATCATATATTTGCCAAATATAAATATTGGCCATAATATAATTCAAACCTATCCATATTCCATATAGGATCCATATTGCACTATACATGGATCATATTTTGAGCATATATTGATACATATATATTGATATATTGGTCCATATATGGTTCATATATTGTTATTCTATGCTCAATTATTGTCAATATATGCTTTCTGAAATAATACATTGTTAATAAATATTTTATATATGGACAATATATGATCTTTTTTATTAGAGTACCGATCCAATATATAATACAATTAAAGTGAAATGTTAAGAGTCATCCAAATCGGACAAAAATGTCAAATGTCTCTAATTTATGGATTCGAAATTGGATATAAAATTAAGAAATGTGGAAGCAACTGATTTTACTATCGACGTCAATGATAGAAATAACTATTCCATCATTTCTTTAGCTCAATTTCAGCAATATTTTAATTGCCTATTTTTGCATCGTAAATCTACATTTCGCGAACTAATATTATTTGATTTTTAACTCAACTAATGAATAAACATTTCACTTTAACATTTCACAGATGAATACATTTTGAATTATACAAACACAATGTAGTTTCTGACCAAAAATGTATTTACAATTGAATGAATGATTTATTATAATTATTACTGTAACTAAAGCGTGATTTTTATATACATTAATCGTGTTAAATATATGGAAAGAAAAAAAACGTTATACTGATGTAGCACTTCCCTCGTGATAAAAAATGTATTTGGAAATGTTAGTAATAAGGAATTTGAAATATATAAAATATTTTTAAATTATATAAAATATATTGAAAATATATCAAATATATTTCGGGCAAAAATTATATATTTTTGAAATAAATATGTAAAAATATATGTCAACATATATTTCAATTTAAAAGATCTATTGAATATATATTTTAAATATAATATAAAAAGCAGCAAAAAGTTATATATTTTGCTAAATACATTTTTTTCCATGAGGGTTTTGTGCCGAATTTGACAATATTTAAGACTTATTTGTAATACCGTCGTGTAATTGAAATTTGAACTAATTTTTATTTTCTTTCCCTATGCTCTCATTATGTATGACTTCACACGATATTTAATAAAATAACGCGTAATTTATAATATAACTGAAATATTAAAAAATTATGTCTACAATTAGCGGAATTTCAGCAAACCAAAGTATGAGTTTTTTTACAAAATGAAAATATATCGTTTGTTTGCATTTTTGCTAGAAAATTGTTAATTCGCTAAAACGTATTTCTTCGTGAACACTGTATATAATTATTATTAATAATAATATCATTAATAATAAATAATAATATTTAAAATGACTCATCAATTATTTGTTCAATCAACATTATTCATTTGCCCAATTTATTATAAATGTATGTATATTATTTAATATAATGTTATTATTATATAATGTAAATTCATATTAATTAATTAATATTTGTATACTTTATATTTAAAAATGCAAAAAATCAATATATATTTTAAGATTTACGTTTGGATCTATGTATGGTAATTACAAGTTAGCAGTAATAGGACAGGAAGGAATTAATTTTATCCACGCTGGGTTCTTAATATGATATACGGAAAATGTGGTAAATTATTGTACCAACATTATAATAAAGAATAAATAAAAACTTTTATTGTACAAAAATATACTTAATTAGAAAAAAAATATTTCATGTCAGGAAATTTATTTCCATTTTTCCACGTAAGAAAATGTCATTATAAACTTATATCATATGTTAATACACAACGGTATTTGTGTAAATAATAAATCAATAACTGGTGTATATGCATATTCTACTATATACTCCCTTGGTATTCATAAATAATCAAGTATAATGACTAGGAGTTTTGAGTTTTAGTTGCAGCGATAAAGTGTTCTTAAATATTTATAAACCTTTGTTTTAGTTTTATAGCTTGTTAAAAGTTAATCTTTGTAAATCTCTGGAGATATTTTTTATATAGATGATATAATATTAAAAATAGTTACATACCGATTTTGCATTTTTTATGGAAAATTAAAATTTTAGATATTTTAATTAAATCATTTAATTAGTACTATTATAAACACAATGATAATGCAAATTTATTCAGATAACTTTTCACTTTGTTCCCTAGCAAAAAGGATATATATTGTCCATACATAAAACATATATTAAGAAGATATTCATAAAATTATATATGACCATATATGAACTATATAGCGACCATATATGGACCATATATGCATCACATATGGACCATATATTAACCATGTCTAAACTATATATAGACTACGTATGGATGATATATATTGACGATATATGGAAAATGAACAATATGGTTCCAATACCCTTTTTATTAGGGTTATTTTTTTTTAATTTCATTCTTTATATAATAATAATTTTTGAGTTTTTTTTTTAATTTCTTGTTTTTACATTTTAAAATTAATTCGAGAGGAAAATCATGAAAACTTGGTTGTGCAACCAAAATAGAACAAATTAGATGAATAAAATTATTACAATTTGAAAAACTCTTTTCCAAACGATATTTGTACAAATTCATTTGAAAAAAAAAAACTAGAATCAAATCATTTCTAAAATTATTTGTTCCTAATTCTAGAAGTCGAATCAATATTAATAACTCTTTTATCCTCCGTTACAAAAGCACTATTAATAAAAAAGATCATATATTATATTTATATATATATATATATATATCATATCAATATATGGTACCTTGACTATATATATTGAAATATTTTCCATATATAGACCATATATTGACAATGTATTAGCACTTTCCAAAGTAATCTATATATGGTCAATATATGGTTCATATATCGACAATGTAAGGGGCACTTTATTGCTCATATACAGGGTGTTCCAAACCACCCGTACCACCCAATTATTATCAGATTGCTCCGAAAGAAAAAATAAAAAAATACGTGTCTAATATTTTTAAAAATTCTATCCGAGTGACATTAAAAGTGACCCCCACCCCCTCCCCCTGGGGGTGGGGAGGGGGTCACTTTAAAAATTCAAATGGTACCCCATATTTTTTATTGCAGATTCAGAATCTACACTAAAAAATAAGAAAATTTTATCCCAAACATTTTTTTAAATTTGTTGTAGATGGCGCTGTAATAGTGTCATAATGTTAATCCCCCCCTTATTTTCTTAGAAATTAACAAAAATCAAAAATTTTGAAAAATTATCAAAAACAAAAGCTCGTTATACTTCAAAAACTTTATGAAAATACAAGTGATTCTTTTCGCTTACTAAATTGATACAAATAAAGGCCTATTAAATTATACAGAAACGATTCTGAGGGCAATTTTGACATTTTTTAAGAAGCTACTAGATTTTTTATGCAATTAAATTTTGCACGAAAATATTTATTTCTTATAAGATTTATCTAGCTTTTTGTTTCTGTAATCGGTCTAAAGCACAACAATTCTGTTGTGCCGATATTTTCAACCGATAAATAATAGTTGAAAATAATACTTACTTTTGAGCAGATTATGTCACTTAAGTTTTCACTATTCTAAATTTTTCTCTGTTGGACAGGAGAAAATTGTTTAAATTGACCGAACTTTTTCTTTTACAAAATTTGTGTTCAACAGTCGCACAGAATTGTTGTGCTTTAGACACACGCACAGATTGGTCAATGTATGGTCCATATAGGGATCATATATATTTACATATTGTTCATATATGGACCATTTATGGACCGTTGCACTATTCAAAGTATTGCATATATAATGAACATATTTCTTGAATAATATATTATTAATATGTGTTTTATATAGAGACAATATAGAATCCTTTTTACTACGGGAATAAAACAAAAGATAAGCTGTTTAAATAAATAATGAAAAGCAAAGAAGAATTAAGAACAAGAGTGGAATAATTGTTGAAGTTAAGCGATTGTAGTGGACACGTATGATTTTTTGCTATCCACGCAACGACATTAATGCGATCCAATTTATCGCTGAGAAGGTTTTATATCAATAAGTGGGTCAGGCTTGTGATCTAGACCCATTGATGACGTTTGAAAAGCTTTGCTGAATGACAGCGATTGCCGCTGCGGGTATTAATTTTAATCGGCATCGTCTTGAGGCTCTACTGTCATCGCAAGATGTTGCGAAATTGCGCAAAGCGCGCAGACTCGGAGTTTTACCGAGGCGACGGGTAGGGTCAACGAGTCTTCTCGCGGATCCAATTTACAGTCGGCAGCATCCCGCGAGTGTGCAGGCTATCCAAAATTCATAGCCACCGACGCATATTTTCATCCCTCCGCAATAAACAACAAAAAGCGTCGCGCCGACGGACATTCCACATTTTTTTTACACTCAAATCTCGTTTATTATGCAAAACCTTACAGTCAATCGGTTCGCTCTTTTCATTCATGTTTTCTGAAATTTAACAAACGTGCTGAAGATATGCTTAGTTTGTAGTTTGGCGGCACAAAATAATAACATATCGAAACGCAGATTTTTCGGGTTTTTTTTTTGGTGATGATTATGTTTAAGTGGGTTTAAATTAAGAAAAAAAAAAACGATTGGATTAACTGAGATGTCCCATCGGCATACAGTGCAATGGGTCGTCGCGTTTTTCAAATAGTATGTACTTGTTTTGAAAAAAAAAAAAAAAAAAAAAAAA
>JABFPJ010004965.1:0-12866 GCA_022817425.1 Gryon sp. ZL-2020 | reverse complement strand
AACTAAACAAAAAAAAAACAAAAAAAAAAAAAAGTAAAAGAACAAAAAAAATAACGAATGAAAGAAAAAAACGTATGAAAGAAACAGCACAAAATTCCTTTTTCATTTATTCGTTTTGGTTTGAAAAGTTGGAGCTGGCAAATACTCGAGGAGCTGCAGAAAACAAGTTGCCGGAAAGAGACACCCGAGACTCCGAAGATCTCATTTCGACGAAAAGTATTTGCTGCCAGGACAACGTTCCAGATAAATCGTGTAATTACGAATTCGGCCATTCTTGCAAACAAATCGAAAGCGCGAAGAATTCCAACCAAGAAGATGATGGCGGTTGCAGTTGTGATCAACGTAGGATCAAGTCTAACAAGTACACTATTGATCGACCTGAAATTTGCTATGGAAATGCAATGAAGACTCGCAGCGAATGCGACTCTCCTAAGGAATTTAATGGAAAATCAAATGCACTTCATGTGGAAACATTTGAGACACATTTCAATGGCGTTCGACTTCTTGAACATGTATTGCGTCTCGCCACGACGCAAGAAATTAAGCTCAAGTATTCGCCAGTGTTAATCAACGAACATGCGCCAATGAAAGTTGAATTTTTGGACGACGACAATGAATACTTCGATGGCGCGCCGATGGAAAACACCATTTATGTTTATTTACGACATCTTGAAAGAATTGTACGAATGAAAAATAACGGCGTAAACTGTGGCGTTCAAACAAGAAAAACAAAATTTCAGCATAATTCCACTCAAACGACAGTAACCGCGATGTATGCGCCTGCACGTTTGAATGTTGGATCAACAGTAAGAAATTTCGATAAGTTATTTATTCGTAAGAACATTTTTTATGCATAATTAAACTTTTGTTATTTATGATAATTTTGATAATAAATTATATGTTTATAGAATTGATGATGTTTTTTGAAATATTAAATATTCAAATTTTCTTATCAAATCAACTCCAAAATCTAACTAAACCAGTTTAATTGCATAATTTTAGTACAAGATGGTAAAAATTCAATATCAAAACCATATTTGTCAGTTAATAGTTTAAGATGAATAACTTTAATCTTCATAATGAATACCATTTTCATTTAAGGAAACACGTATATCAGATTTTTTTAACTACTAAACTGAACTTTTGTAACTTTGTGTGAGAAAGTTATGAGTTATTATTTTTTTTTTGAATGAAACACTTAGTTGAAGAAAAATTGTACTATCGTTAACGAGGTACATTATTGTACAATTAGCCAAACTTTAAAAGTCATAAGAATAATTATTCTTCTTTCATTACAACTGCAACATACCATATTGTGACACGTAAAAATACGTTATTTTACGTTTTTTAAATTGCATATATATGCTGTATACATAGTATAATTATTTTTAAAAAAGTTAAATTTTCATTTTGTATATTGAGAAAATAATGATAACCACAATAATTCTCTTCGTTTGATAGACGTAATAACCTTTTATTTGTAATCATAACTTTTAACTTCTGTCAAGACAAATATATTCAAATGTCATATTTGACTGTTGAGTGACATTTATTGCTTTTATAGATGAATTGTAACATTCGTAAATGTAATTGTCCTTGTGATTTTCATCGTCCATTTTAAGTTTTAATTATCTTTTACGTATTAATACGCTTGTTGTTTCATACTATTACCATTATAAACTATTATTATTAATTAGTTAATAACTAGCAATATCTGTAGAACTTTTAGATATACATATTTCTGATGGTTTATTTATATTGTAATGCAATAACCGATGGTTATTAATTAATTTTGACTCTTGACCACTTAATTTTGTAAAGTCAGAATAAACGTATTATGTAATTAGGAAAGTTATGCAAACTAAGCAGTGTATTCAGTCTAGTTAATGGTATTCAACATTGTGGATGGAAAGTTTTTTATATTCATTAATCGCTGCATCTCCTTCCGGTAAAAGTAATATAAAATTGCCTTAATTCAATTTATTTTCAAATTTCATTATTAAAACAAATAAAAGAAAAATTGCAAACTTTGTCTTAATTAAAATTGAATTAATTGTATTATTGCATTAATAAAGCACGTCAAATCATATATTCAAATTTGTCTACAACCGAGTTATTAAAGACCATATGAAATTGCGTGATGAAATGAATGATTGTTGTTGTTTGCAGGTGAATATCCGGGAATATCGTGATTGATAAACGAATTATTTGGAGTGTAAAATAAATTTTTAAAACAAAGGTTAATTTGTAAAAACAAACGCAGAGTGCATGTCACTGAAACTTGGTTAAACTTTCGGGAAACTAAATGCAGCCAAATTTCTCTTTTGTTTGCATTTGCACTGTACATTACACTTGACATGCAAGTCAATAGAATCAAACCACTTTTTCTCAATTTCACACCACACTGAAACATTATATACTTTTCAAGTGACCATTTAATTAAGTTAAAATCAGTACAGAGAATTACTTTTATTTTCTTTCAAATGCTTATTTTTACGGTTTTTTTTCGAACCGAGTGATTTTCATATTAAAATGAACAATGCTTTCTTGATGAATATTCTATCTCAACAAACAATTAATTGTACATTAACCTAATTGTGAACCAATATTTGTAATTTTGTTTTGCTGATTTTAGTTCACCTTTACCTAACGAATGGTGCAAATTGTCAAACAATAGTATGATAGAAAATTTCCAGCGTCGTTTATAGTGAGATAAATTAGTTACATTACAATAGTCGTACAATTATGGGCCGTTATTGTCTGTTTAATTGTTCTAGATTTGACGTTTATTCATTTAGAGATACTATTTGTTAAATATTAGGATTATTTAATATCATGTATAACATAATTAACACCAAGTGTTAACCTAATTTATTGTTACAGCCAAGCCTTTTTTAATGTTTATTTTACAAAATTGAACATTTTTTATATTATCTGAGATCGGCGGTTACAGATTTAAGAAAATAATACTTCTATTATCAAATTAAATGTATAGCTCAATTATAATTAATCATTTCTGATAGATAGTGATTTATTAAATGTTAATTGCTTATTGACTAGATTTCAAATAACGATCCATATTTTATGTAAACAATCAGATGCTGAACAGTGAGAAACGCGCCATAGAACGAAGTCTTGGCAATCTGGAGCGTACAGTAGCTGACCTGAAATTCAATTCTGTGGATAAGGCTCGATCATTGATGGAGAAAGATGCAAAATTGCTGAAGAATGATGAATTCTACGAATACATTCGTTTATTAGCACGATAACAGTATGTATCAACGATCAATCAGTACAATAACATTGAAGAATTTCATACAACACAATAATGCGAACTATAGAAACTTTTAATATTGTATTTTTGGCATATTCATTAATGCTTATGTACTTTTCAGCAGTATTTATTAAAATATTATATACTTATGTACTTTTATGTTTTATTATGTACTTATGTACTTTCATTTTTTATTATGTAATTATGTACTTTTCAATAGCACAGAACAAATTTTGAATGTTGATTTTGAAAATTGATTTACTTAGTAGCAATTCTGTTTAATTCTAAATAAATCGACCAAAATTTGGAAAGCACTGACGATCGAAGAAGATTATCTATCGTGTAATTATATTTTGCAGAACTGTAGCGAGATATGGATTAATCTGATGATCAAGGGTTACGCTTATGTACAAAAGTAGAAGTGCAAATGTTGTATTAACAGTAATAGCGAGTCAGGTACCTTGTTTACAAACTGTTTCTTATTTCTTAAAAAAAATAAACTAATACTTTGTTAAAGTACGGTCGTTAATGAGAATCATTAATTTAACCCAGCGTAAAGCTATAAATTCGAACACTTAAGTATCATTAAAAACGTATAAATCACATGATCTGATTTTTCTGTGTTTTCGTTGGCAATCAGTTATTGTGTCCTTTATGTCGACAATCTATCTTTAACGAGTTGTGTCGTTACATACTTTTTCAAAGTAACTATAACTGAAGTAAATAATGAGGTTAAAATGTTAAAGGCGAAACACCTATAATGCTCATGTAAGCTTTTGTGGAACTTCCGGAAATCCTCGAATATTACAATATAAGAATGTTAAAGGAATATTAAAACACTGAGAATCTCAATTCAATTTATCTATTCATCCGGATTTCGGTCTTTTAAAATGACTTTATTGAAATGAAAATGCTATTAAGTTGATTTGCATTACTGCTGGTACTTTGAAATAAAAAATGATGTTAAGCAATTTTAATCTGTTAAACATCTCAATAATTGATAACATGATAGTCGTCAAATATGTTGAAGATGAAGTTATGAAAAGGGGGAAACACTTTAAAAAAATAGACTCAATAAAACTGATGTGCAGATTTGGAATGGGTCTATGTTATGCTTCACTGGGGACAATTTCAGACAACAGTGAAAATCCTGCAGTGA
The DNA here is from genome assembly GCA_022817425.1 of Gryon sp. ZL-2020. Classification (NCBI taxonomy): domain Eukaryota; kingdom Metazoa; phylum Arthropoda; class Insecta; order Hymenoptera; family Scelionidae; genus Gryon; species Gryon sp. ZL-2020. The sequence continues at coordinate 8,433 of JABFPJ010004965.1, read as the reverse complement.
AAGCGACAATAAAATTGATAAGACTATGATGATAGTGATAATTGTTACATGAGGCATATGAAATAAATGGGCAAATATAACAATAAAACACAGATAGAACAATTTATTTTTCTCTATCAAACAATAATTATAATTTTGCTACACTTGTTAATGTTTTATTATATTTTGTAATTGATATGAGTTTTGAAAATTATGATTGAAAAATGTGAGCAATAAATTTTCATTTCTGGAGTGTGAAAATAGAAAAACTTATTATATATATCTGAAAATTAACAATATATTCAGCTGAAAAATTAATAGCCTGCACGTTTGCGACTACTTCGTTACGTCAGCTATATTTCTTAAGTTTGTGAAACGCTAACTGGACTATGCGATACGTAGGAAAAACGTGGACGGAAATTTAATACATGTTCACGGACAGTATTAAAATGTTGTGGATTAATAAAACAGCAGATGTTCAATAGAATAATCAATAACAAGTTTTAGTAATATTATTACTTAGTTAATTTTTTTTGAAAGTAAACTAAAAAGTACTTTTCATCTGATATTTGTGAAGCTTAATTTGATATTAAACAGTTCAAAAATGAAAACATTAAAGCACATTTAATAAGAGAAGACATATATTATCATCATTGCGTTTAAAATTGTAAATTTAATATTTTCACTGAACCAACATTTGAACAGAAATGCGAGATTTTATAAACATTTCTGTGCGAAAAAACATGAATATGCAAGTAAAAAAAAATCTTTTCATAGCCATTTTGAATATAAATGGATTTGTATGCATTAAATTAAACCACTTAATATTCGTTCCGACGCTTAGTGACACAATCGATCTATTGAAAATTGGTATTTCGTACGAACCCGTAGTTCGCCAAAAATAAGACCTTTTTTTGTCAAAGATTTTTATACTTCTATGAAATCCAATGCTTAATTAACTTTCTGATGAAAATTAGATGCTTTCGTACTGTGAAATACATAGAAAGCTGAAAATAATTGAAAATGTATTTTGTAATTAACGTTACATGGATTGGTGAAAATTTGTAAATTACACAGTGTAATATCATATACTTATAAGCTCAATTTATTAAACAAAGATGTGGTTTATTGAAACTATATGTGGTTTGATTGTAACACCTGCATATTGCCTAAAGCACTACACATAATCAATGTCCGTTGATTTTCGATGTTAAGTTGTTTTGAATTTCGTGTAATAAATGTACAAACTATTTTACATTTTATTTTGTTATTTTACTATAACAATTTAAAAATACAAAGAAAATAAGCCATTTATTTAACAGACTTTATTTATTATTGGATTTACGAATATTGTACTTTCGAAAATTAATAGAAAGAACAAATATTCTTTATTTATTCTATTTATTTGAACGATGTTTTTATGTTCGAATATTTTTTGGTACAAATATTTTCTCAAAATGAATAAAATAAATGCAAAATTTTATATTAACGAAACGTTCATTTCAAGGAAATTATTTTCCTTCGTGTTAAAATATTAGTACAGGAGACAGAAAAAATATCGATTAATAGTATAATAACTCTGTCGAAGGAATTGCAGAAAGAAAATGTTCTTCAAAGAAAAGAGTAACGATTTGAATATAGTCGAAGAAAGGCCGAAAATGCAACAAAAAGAGAAATTGTTATTGAGCTTTTTGATTAACGATCCAGCGTAACTGTTTCGAGCTACAAAGTAAATAAATCTTTTGACAAATTATTTCTCATATTGTATATATACGTTTATGAAGCCACATTATTCTATATAAAAGTATATGTGTATTTATTCGTATGTCTTCATAAATGTTTTTTATATTTTTATATATTACTTGGTATGAATTTTAAATGCATTTTTTCGAGAATTAATTCTTTTTTTTGAATAATTTGTTATTTATCTTGGTAAGTATAAGCTGATTGTAAATTCACTTTACTTAATATTAGTCTAATGTAAGTTTTCCCATGTGGAAATATCATATTTTAATATATTCAAGATTCTTAATCAAAACTAATGAAACATGTATACTTCAGTACGTGCTTAATACGTTATTAATACATACATTTACCAATTCAAATTATTAAAATATTTATGTAATATAGTTTCTTAATAATCGGATTGAAAATATGATTACATCGATTGTTTATAATTAAATTTAGATGAAATAGCCTATTTATTAAGATATAATGATATAACTGAATGTAAATATAAATAAATGATATATAACTTCCACTTACTGGTATATTAAAAACTTTATGGAAATCATGATTTCATGTAGTTTATAATGCAAATAACTCATAAATATGTTACACATAATAAAACGAGGAAAAATACATAGCTCTATAAAATACAGAAATACAAGAAAAATCAGTTTACATATAAATTATCTGATGGGTAATTAAGTATGACGATACGTAAAAAACGGACATTATTCATATTCATATAAAAATATAAAAAACATGACTCTAAATCTTTATTTGCAAAAGTTAGAATAACATTACAGAAAATACTATGCACTGTCGTGTGACAAAAGAGTCAAACTAAAATTACGACATCCTTGGAGACGCTGCTAATGTCGCTTCAGGTTACAGTAATAGCGCATTCAACATGTTTAATACATGAACGTGACGAATGAAAAATGACGGACGTGCAGATGATTAAGTGGGCTGCTTCGTTAAAGAGGGGAAACCGGACTTATTGTAAAGTGATAGGATATCACGCCGCTGCCGGATGGTGATTGCAATAAAAAGCATTGCTGATAGAAGATAGACGATTTTGACAGATAAGGACAGCATTTGTCATGTAACTTTGTGTTTTAGGATGGAACGCTTGCGCATTTGGTTAATCGGGGGCGGAGGCGCGGCCATACAGATCGTCTCTCTTCAGTTGGGTTTGGTGCGCGATCCGCGGATGGTCTCAGACACCACTTTAAACATTTTTCGACAAATATTGCGGATTCGTTTTTTCTTTCATTCACAGCTTTTAAGTGTGTAATTTTCAGCGCGCAACTTCGAAAGTCCATAAAGAACCGAAAACAAAAAAATTACCGGCGGAATTTAAAATTTCATTCTGGTAATTATTTGCATGATAAAAATGTAAAAAATAAATTTGTCATGTGGAAGTTATTATGATTTATTGATGGATGATATGATAACATGACAATTTATAATATGATATTTATTAAATTAGATTATTGAATATATGACTGACATAATTTGATGTGATTCCAACAATACTACATTTATGTTGACATGTAAGCTGTAAATGGGATATGCATTACATACGTGTCATACAAGGGTTGATTATGATTTTGTGTATTGTAAAATTTAATTACACGGGAAATTCAGGGAATTAATTAGAACTAGTTTCTGAGAAATATTGTTAATTTACTAATTAGATAAATTAAATTGACATTTGGCAGATTAGTTATTAGGGACGTATTGTTGTTTTAGTTAACATTTCAATTACTATACTATTTAATTATAAGAATGTTAGAAGAAAATTATTGTATAAAAGAAGAATGAGATGTGAAGGAAATGAGATATGTAATTCGATTAATAGGCATCATTAATTGTTATTAAAAGTAGAATACGTTTTAACGAAGGTGTTATAATTAAAACTGTTTTTATAAAAAAGTATGGCATAATGTCGTTATGCGGCGTAAAATATTCCGATATTCTTTCATTTTTTCGCTGTCCTAGGGATTAGTTAAAAAGCATTTATTGAATTATAAGCTTCTTTGTTTCAAAGAAGATTTTAATTTAATTTCATCGAAATTAAATGCACAGCAACGGTGAAAAAATAATTTTCATTAATTTTCTTACATTTATTATTGAAAAAAAGGATAAAAAAAAGAATTTCAACTATTCATCAATTCATTTCACTAAAAGTTCATTTAAACGAGACGTGTGAAAAGTTGCTAGCTTATGATGTGAAAGAAAATTAATGAATCACATATCAAAATAACGTTTTCATTTGAATGATTTCGAATTAAAAAAAATAAACATAATAAGATAAAAAATTAAAGTTCATAAACAGACAAAAAACATAATTTGAATTTGCAAATAAATTGTAGCATTATTTTATATTGTGTATTCTGAAATAAAACGCGACGTTTTATCAATGATACTGAAGTAAAAACATCACGTTCGCAAAGTTGGCGTATTAAAAGAAAAAACCCATACAGTTTAAAAGTATTACGACAAAATATTTACAGAAAAAGGAAAGATAAATATAAATAAATTTTGAAACAAGATATAGTTAATTTTAGTATTAAAATTACTTTCAGCAACATTACATTTTGCTGGGAATGTGAATTTGCCATTCATGAAAGATTAAAACGAATCTTTTTCAATTGTTTCAAATGGAAAAGACAATAATTATCTAACTAGCACAGCTGCTCGGTTTATCAGAATGCAGCAGTTAAATAGGCAGTGGTTTTGTATTTGAAAACGCATTGCATGCAGGTGTTATATCTAAATGCCTCATGTTTGTAAATAGATGCCATTAATCTGTTGAAAAATGCAATATTGCAACAACTTCTCGTATATTCAAGTGACGTTTCTTATTTGAACAGTGTTTGATTCCTTTTATCCAAAAAAAAGAAGAAAAAAAAAAAATAAAAAGCGAAAAATAAAGCTGTATACTATCCTTTTTTCTTTCAACCATTCATCAGGTTTTTGCATAGCAAAATGTATTCAAACTACCATGAATAAATTATGAATGCAACATTTACTCAACATTTGTCATTGAACGTTCTACTTTCATCTATAACATTGATAAATAAAACGTTCATTTTTCGAAGGATTTCCTCACGCCTGAATAACGATAAAGAAACAATTAAATTGGAGTTATAATTTTCTAGTTATGTTATGATTTTTAAAACAAGTTTTATTTTCATGATAAATTTAAAATGGTTCTTAACAAATTACAACCATTTAAAGTGCGAAGACAAAGTTTTTATAAGTAATCTTCTATTTAGCAGCGTGAGATAAAAAACTATGAAAATTACATTTGTTACTGCAAAGCGACCAATTTAATTTTTCTCTTGTACTTTCGTGTAGATTTTTGTTAACACCAAAATGCCAGAAATGAGAATGTCACGTTTCTTTCTGGTGTTTACTTTTATAAAAACTCGGTTCAAAATTAATATTTCATTCTCTTATATAATGTTTTCTTTTTTATTTCTTAAGAAAGCAAAAGATCAAAAATAGAAGAATACAAAAAAGTAACAAATCTACGCAATGTACATGAAGTGACATCATTTTTTTTTAAACATTAATCTAATTTTGATATTTTATTTATTTCTGTGTAACTGTTCAATTATTCTATGCAATTAAAAGGTATTATATTATCATGTAATTAAATGATGATGCTATTTTTGCAGAATTACTATTGATTTTTTCCATTTTAGCTATACAAAAGTTGAACTTATAAAGTTACATGAATCGTTGATAGCAACCTCCTTTTTTTCTGTTGGTAATGCTTAATACAGCTTGCAGCATTTATTCAATCGACGGTATATTTTACGTAGACATGTTTGATTAATACATTCTGTTGAAATAAAACTGAATAATGCAGTTTCTGTAGATAAATCAGCAAACATATCAAAGTGATGGTATTTGTTTGTCTTTCAATAAAATGTTCATGAAAAGTATGGCCACTCTAACGTGTTACTATAGAAATTGCTCATTTTCCGAGGGTTTGCAATGAAATTAAAGATAAATTTCATTAAGCACGTGTTTTTAATGAAACAAGGACCCCGCTCATTTAATCCTTTCAACTCGATTAAAACCTTTGTTTAAGAAAATGAAAGAAACGAAAAACGATCGACTCTTATTTCTGAATTTTATCCTGATCGCGATCGTGAAGATGTTCTCACGAAAACAATTGAAATTTCTAAATAAATAGAAATATATCTCTATAGATATTTCTGACAGTAACTTAACATGAACAATACAAAAAAAAGAGAAAATAAAACACAAGAACTTACATTTTAAAATGAAAAGCTTTTTTGTTACTACATTTCGTGATGTGTTTTAACATTTTCACACGAGAAAACTTACGTTGACCATTTCACTAGATTTTGCTGAAATGCAATGTCTCAATGTGCATTATGTCAAATTTCTAAATGACATTTGTTGGTTTGTTATATAATTTTACACACAGAAAAGAGCTACATGATATTATTACAGTGAAATTTACTATTTTGCTTATAATATTACATTTCTCAGGGTATATATTAATAATGAAAAAGTAGCACACGTGTTTTTGCTTTTGTTGTTGTATAACAGTGTAATCCTTTGAGGATAAAGGTAGAGTTGGGTAAATGTTTTGGAGCTTTGCTTACACGATGACTTCAGGCAGCATAAAAAGCATTTTTCGTCATAGATAACTATTCTCGATAATGTTTTCTCACTCTGTACATAAAGAAAGGAATCAGAAAATAAGCGAAAATTGAGCCCAGTATGAAACTGTTGTATATTTCGTGCCTAGCTATGTGCTTCAGATAAGACGTGTACTGACACAATTATTATAAGTGACTTTCTGATCTTACTACGAATCACACTGAACCTAGAATTTGAAACGCCACCAAAAGTAATAATATTTGATAATCGAACAATTTTTTGATAAATAAATATATTTTAGAACCTGAATCAGGCTTTTAAGTAGAACAATATCAATATCAGGTTTGACGATAATGCACGGATGTACGTGTTGGCATGGTTGCCAGATTTCCTTCCAAATGTAATTTCTACTGGAATATTCAAGCTAATATTTCTTCACTTTTATGCCGAGAAAAGAAGTGAAAAAAAGACGAAGCACAATGTCAAATTATATCTGTTCCGATGAATGTGCATCAAGGATCTTATTTTCGTCGACTTTTTGTCTTTTATGCATGCAGCTTTTAAATGGGGGAAAACGAGCGATTCCTCCTCAAACATTCATATACGAATACGCTTCGATCGCATCCTTCAAAATTATGTCATCAAAGGGTGCACAACCGTAAAGCCAATTTTCAACGTCTGCAGCGCCCGACCTCAACTTTGTAAACCAACGCCTAGTACTCTGATCACTCTCGGCATCTTTGATTAATGCTATATTAATATCGCCGTAAATTTAAGTTAATCAGTTGAATTAGATTTGGTGAAACTAATTTGCTCATCAATAATTTTCTTCAGAATATTCACTATGCATCAGGGAACATTGTGAACGTATTTAGTGCATTTAATTATTAATTATATTAATTTGTCACATTATAATTTTTGATAATTAATATATTTTAAGTGATGCTTATTTTTTGTTTATAATATATTAGAATTAATTTTAATTGAAGAATTTTTTACACTGATAATAACCGGCCGATGACTGACTTTTGCAAAGAATGTTTCTAATTACAAAGGTCATTTTTGTGTATTATATTATTTAATTCAATCATTATTTAACAGACAAGTGAAGCAGAGTTTGAAATACAGTTTGATGTTTGTGAAAACAACATCAAACATACAAAGTATTTAACTTCATTTTTCGAGCCAAAAGTTTTACAAAAATTAAGTTTCATAAAGTATCTTTGGCTGTTCTCCTTTTTTTCATACTGATAAACTAAAAATACAATTGCTACAATTGTTCAATTCGAATCAGAGTTTCTATTAAGTTTTGCAACGGCCAAAACAGTCTGCATATATTGATTTAATTTGCATTTTATTATAAACGCGCGAAAACTATTTTCTCATCTATTTCATATAAATGAAAAATTTCACAGTATGTCTGTGTATTGCTTTTTGAAACTGCACTTTATTCTTGAACTGATCAATCATAGTGTTTTTATTGAACGAAAATGGAAAACGAAAATAGTCGTTACTTTACTAACGATATTGAGCGCAATGTAATAAAAAAATAGAAAGATTACCGTTAAAATTCTTCGACCTAAGTCATAAAAAAAAATAACACAAAGACGTGTCGAAAGATTCCGATGACAAAAGTTGACATAAAATTCTTATACCTTTCAAACGTTGTTAGTATTTTCAAAAGTAAATCAAAGTTTATTTTTTATTTAAATAACTTATAAATAAATATTTATATTTTTTAATAAAAAAAATCTATTCATCTCTTTTGATGTGTATTTTATACAATATATCTGGTATCTAACTTAAACTTTTTAGTTTGTACTATTTTTCTTTTTTCATTATCTCTTTCTGCATTGTTATGTTGATTTTTTATAATAAAAATAATATATTGTAAGGAGTTATTTTCCTACGTGTGTAATTTCATGAAATGAACATGATGAATATGTAAATTGTAAAACTTAATATAAACATAAGAATGCAAATAATCAAAACATGTAATCTGTATTTGTTTTTCATTAAAAATAGTATAATGCGTTATAAGCAAAAATCCTAGGCGAATGATAGGAAACAAACTGCAAT
>JABFPJ010004964.1:0-12867 GCA_022817425.1 Gryon sp. ZL-2020 | reverse complement strand
CATTTCACAAACAAATGTTCGTTCTGAAGAATCGATCTCGCGTCTCCGAGGTGATAGTCTGCCATCTTGTCAGCCGAGCCAGTTCAGTCTACATAACTCAACTGGCAAATGATATATTTAAGTTTCACGTAATGCAGATGGCTCCTTTTCAGAATATTGAGCAATTTTTATAAAACAGTTCAGTAAAAATTGTAAAATAAATATGTAATTCATGTTTCTAAACACAACAGTTTGTCACTGACTAAAATAATTCAGATACTGAAACGTAATTTTTACTTTACTCTTTAATAACTTTTGTTATGTAAATATTAATGTATATTGTACATTCTATAAATTGTGATGTTTTTTTTGACTTTGTCCATCAGTTAATGTACAGTTCAGTAAATATTTCTATACAATTCTACACAAATTATAGGAACTTTGTGCTACGTGTATATATTTCATTTGTAAAATAATATAATGGATGAACTCAATAATTGAAATCATAATAATTGCGTAACAAAGTTGTTATTCTTTAAAAATAAATTTCTTTCCAAATATCATATCGTGATTCGCCAGTTTTGATAAATATATATAAAAGTTAGACGCTGCTAATCTTTTGTAACTGAGTTATGAAGGAGTTTACTAACCGAAAAGTATCCAATTTACGTTACAAAGTTTCCAACTCACAACTCGTTGTACTTATCAAACATTATTTTGGTTACAAAGAGAAAAGAAAAAAAAAAAACAGAAAAATTTAATGTTTTTAATTAAGAAAACTTGCTTACAAGTACGTGGAGTTATAACTTTGTGTTGTTTTTATCGTGCGGCTGGTTTACAATGTCTGGAAAACATTGTACGGTTTAATCTTCGTAATTTCTCAATAGCAATATATATTCGTACTATTTCATTATGGCTTATTTAATCAAATGTGAGAGAAGCATTTATTAAAACGATAACAATTAATGAGAAAGTCGATCAATTCTTGCTCTAGTTTAACTCAATTAACCGTTAGTACATTACAGAATTTATTAAATGAAATTGCAAATCTGGACAGTTATTGATTAACTGTAACTAGTTGCACATTGTTATCACATATCAAGCATATGTCAAAAACTTAATTTTGCAACGTTAAATTAGCTGTTTTTTGTTTATTGTTTAAAAGAAAATCAATTTTCTTAAAAAAGAATGCATTGATAAAACATTTTTTGTTCCTTTACGTATATATATACATATATACCTGAATACTGAAGAATATTGTTTAAATAAATGGGCTGTCTGATAATTAATAATTACGATTTAATTCAATAAAAGATACTGCGTGAAATTATTCTCAATTTTTTAACTTCATAAAATGTTGAAATCAAAATAAAGAGTAACCCCAAAATATATCAGCAACTTTTCAAAATCAATATAGCTAACCGCAAGAACTTTTGGTAACTGAAACCAGTGTAAACATCTTCGTCAAGACCAAATTTTTGTATACTGCCCTGTAGGTTAAAACAAGAAATGCATTATTTGATAAGTCAAAGAAAACTGTTTACACTAACTCGTCATTTATTTTCTTTTTAAACAATTATCAGCTTGCTTCATCAGAAAAATAACTTCACGTTACTGAGTTGCACACAAGAACAAGGTTTGTTAATCTTGGTCTTAGCTAAGACAAACATGTCCAATGTCTTCTTTTTTTTGTAATGCTTTCTTTTTTATTATCATTCTTCGAAAACCGCGTGTAAGATGTCTCTTGTAACGGAATATGTGTCGGCATCTCGTATCGATGATCTTTTTAGGAAAATAGAAATCTTCTCGACTAACTTCTCAATGTGACCAGAAGTCACTTGAGTTGCAAATGGTGCAATATTATCGGCTACTTTAAATCTATAGAAAAAAAATATCTTTTTTTCACCGCAGATAACATTAGTTTTCATGTTTAATCATTAAAGTTGTTAAAATCAGTTCAAAAATGTAATAAAAAAATTTAGCTATAAAATAGTATATCACTCGTGAGCATGGCAACACTCGCTTCGCTCGTGTTGCCATCTCACTCGTGAGAACAAGCCTCTACTTTTTCCACGAAGCAAGTACGATATTTTTCTTTACGAGGTGGGAAAAGCGTTAGCTTTTCCCACCGAGTAAAGAAAAAATCTTTTTTAAATGTTTGTTGGTGGCTTTTCGACTTTACATTGATTTTAATAATAAATTAATTTATTATTCATTCGCGATATTTAAAAATCTGTAGTTGCAGATCGAACTACTTTGATTTTAAATGAGCTCGTAGCTCTTGGCTAAAATGACAAGGATTAATGTAAAAAGAGAAATATCACAGCGGCTATAATTTCTACGAAGTGAGTATTCGATTCGCCCCTGTCCTTATACACAGCCATGTAAAAGGGTCGCAATATCCTTGAAAGCCAGTCGCGTGTCTATTTCCACACGCATCTGTGACTAATTACTATTCTACGGGTGTAATGCTCCAAAGTAATTTTTCAATGTCATCAATTGACTACATTAATATACGCAAAATTTGTTTATTTATGTACATTTTGCATTAATCACTTGCGAAAGTAAACTATTCTCATTTGATAAATAAACAATAATGAGCAATACAATTAATTACTATTACATCATTTTGATATTTATAATTTTTACACAAAGTTTATCGCATAAAATGTATTATATATTGATGTACACTTATGTATACTCCGGGGTGGGTCGAAAATTTGAAAAATGTTTGGCTATGGGAAATTTTTATAGATTTTTGGATAAAAAAAAGATTACCAAGAATATAAAAAATTTTTTGCAATATTTGTATACCCCGCAAGAAGTCTAAAAATAGCTATTTTTAGGGTTTTTTAAATTTTTGTCATAAATAACCGGAATTTTTCACGTAAAATTTATATAAATGAATAAAATTCTGAAAGCGTGATTTCTAACTCTTAAAACTGTTATACATAGACATTTTTTTATATTTAAATCCATAGTTTTTAAATACAATATACACTGATTTTTTTGATATTTTAAAATTGTTAACAAAACCAATTACGTTGTTCATTATTAAATTATCAATATTCATTAATATATCATATAACATTTCAACCCTTTCTTATATAAAGATTCAACAATTACACTTGATTTGATTGAACAATTACACTGGATTTTGATTTAAATTTAAATAGATAATAAGATCTTTTGTTTTATATAACAGACAAAAAATTTGATTTATTTGTGATAAAATATCTGTATTTCATGTCATTAAAATCTAAAAAACGACTATATTATATGTATATGGAGACAAGATTTTTCCTTTATAAAACTATTCACAACACGAAAAATATAATTTATACATCTTCACCCATTTACAGACGTGAAAATTATATTTATTTAAAAATGTTATTATATATGACCACTTCATTAGGTCAAAATTTGTCATTATTAAAATGTCTTTGTATAACAGTTTTAAAAGATAGAAATCAAGCTTTTAGAATTTTATTCATTATATAAATTTTACGTGAAAAATTCCGGTTATTCATAACAAAAATTAAAAAACCCTAAAAATAGTTATTTTTGGGCTTCTTTTGGGGTATAAAAATATTGCAAAAAAATTTTGTTATTCTTGGTAATCTTTTTTTTTATCCAAAAATCTATAAAAATTTCCCATAACCAAAAATGTGTCAAATTTTCGACCCACCCTAGTATACTCATATTTAAAAAAGTACAGAATTTATTTACACTATTAGTTAAATCATTGCATAGTAATAAACAACGTTACTTTGTATGTACTCTTGAATTACTGATTATAGATATTAAATATAAAATTATATTTATTAATGATTTGAAAATTCTATGAAACCTCTTAGTTCATATCAAGTCATGTTTACTTTAGGTGATATATATATTTTCTCTTACAATATATAAATCACATACCGTGAGTCAATATTCTCTGTATATCTCTCAAGCGAGATGTACAGTGATTATATGAAACTACGCGATAACATTTATTTGCGTAAATATGCTCGAGCTATAAATGTTATGGGTAAAAATGCTTCTACACCCAGCGTGAAATTGCAGTTACGCGTGCAAACATTTGTGCGATTTTGTTTACGTTTCAAAAACGGTGAAGAGTATTAGAACTTCTAAATATGACAATCCTATTCTATATCTTTGCGTTCGCATTTGCAATATAAAAAGAAAATTACAATCTTACAAAACACTGAATCTTTTAATTTGCATGTTTTTCTGATGAAAAGTTGTATTTTCTTAGAAAACCTTTGGGTTTGAACATTTTTGCTGCAAGAAATGAATGTAAACGGATAAAAAAGCGCAAGAATTATGATGAAAAGTTTGTATAAATAACGTCTAATAAGATGTTGCATAAGTACTTATAATAATTATATACTAACGTTAATCATAAGTCTTATAACAATAATGATATTGTGGCTTGATAACGAGTGTTTGATAATTTTTAAATGAATGTCTCGCGATTTATGTTACTGAACCTTTGATTTAAACATGTAGAGATAATTTTTGATATGATTCCATAAGTATTACGCGTATCTCGTGAGCGGCCTTGCACGGAACGTTGATGCGGCCGTTTTCTTCAAATAAATCGCGCGAACTCGAATCGATAAAATCGACCGAGTCTCGTTTCGCTGCCGCGCTTGCACTTAATCAGTCTCACTGAAGAGATTCGGCAAAAAAAGTTGTCGTGTCCTTTTAAGGATTACACGTACATGTTCTCTGTATACTTGGAATGCAAAACGATTGAGGTTTATTGTATCAAGAAAATATATAGACTTACAGAACTCCTAATTCGGATATTATTGCAACATTACGGCATTTAGAAAATTTAACGCTCGTAAATTTTCGGTATTATTCGTGAGTTTGTAGAAAGCTTGTAATGCAAAATGAGCCAATATATTGTTATTTCGTACAAAAAGGCACAGATTACACGCGGAAAATGATTTTCATTAGTTTTGTAAACTAAATCCCTACAAATGAAGAAACATTCAAAAATATATAGACTGGATATTATACTTATTGCCGCTCTTATATATATTAGATATATAATCCCCTATATTTTGTCTATATTTTCAAGTTCAAATACCTTGGATATATATAAAAAACATTTTATATCCTGTATATATATTTGGATATCTTTTGTCCGTACGAGAAATTAAATTAAAATTATATTTTGTGACTATACGAAATTACAAGGCAATTTAATTTCAAATTTTATGTCTTTTTTGCACTAGAATAAAATTAATTAGAAATTTATGTAACTTAAATAAGTAAATACTTTTAAATAAAAACTCTTTTACTCGGAGGGAATAAAATTTAGAAATGTATTATGTAAAATCACAAAAGAGACGTATACTTTCGTCTATACTGACAACTATGATTTTAAAATAAAAAATTACTATGCCACATATACAAATTTTAATTTTAAAATTTAGCATGAAATTAAATTTTAAAAATTACTATAGAATTTTTCTATTTAAAAGATTTAAAAGATTATATATATTTAAAGATTATATATTTAAAAGATTTTTATATTTAATAGATAATGGTCAATATGGACTCTAAGTATATAGGTCTCTTTTGTGACTTTAAATAGTAAATTAATTTTCCGCCTGTATTTTATTTTGCATTTCATTTTACAATCACAACTTACAAAAGCTTGCTTGAAATAAATGATGTATAATAAACAATGTATGGTATTATTCGAAAAGTGAACTCGATTCATTGAAAAATTCAAGTCCAACGTTGATTCACAAGCCCGCAGAATGGGTTTAAAAATGCAGCGACTCCAAACAAGCGTCATTGAGAAAAACATCTCAATCTTCGAACTCGATGAAAAATGCACAATCGCCTCGAAAGTGAAATAAGTGCAGCAGCAAAGTTTCGAGTGTCGGGCGTTATTGTTTTAGGGGTCTTTCAACTCAGCCTTTTCTGCGCACTTGAGGGAGCTCCGAAGTAAAAGTTGGTGGGAAGCGAAGGGGCGGGGGGAGGGGGACAGTAGAAAGAGAGGTAAGTGGTGCTCGCAGATTTCAGCACCTTATTTGGACTCTTCTCTTTAATCCATTTTATGCGGGCGATGTGCCATGCAAGATGACACAATTTTTGGTTTCGAATTGTCCATGAGGGAACTCTCTCCCGCACAAACCGTCACGACAAAAGTTGTTTATCGCGATCTTTCGGAGTCCGAAAAATTGATTTTCGTGGCAGACCAGACCAGCACAGACCGACACACAAACAGCCGGAGAGACAGATGACTGCCGAGTGTAGGAAATGTGACAGATGCGTGTTCAATGGCACGCTTTCATCGACTCTTTTAATTATACCGCATGATGAACAAAACGTTTTGGAGTATCGATTTACGCAAATGCGGAGTTCCTTACATACTGCTATGGCATCAAATTTTACTACTGTTTCTTGCTTACAGCGTACAAGTATAATAGTTTCACACGCATAAGTATGTGTGTGAAAGAGATAGAGAGAGAGAGAGAGATAGAAATAGAAAGAGAGAGAGAGAGAGAGAGAGAGAGAGACTTGGAATCGGTGTAATTATATAGGTGAAGAATAATGCGCAACAATTAAACAAGCTTTTGCGAAATAAACTCGTCTGAGATTATAAAATGTGCACATATAAATTAAATGTTTTCCTGGAGTCAAGGAAAACGAATGGGATACAAACCTACAAAATCTGCATAGTTTGTAGAAACGTGTCGGATAATGAATGAATACATTTCTATAAATGGATAAATCCAGTAAAATTCTCTAATTAATGTACTGGCCTTGTTTGTATAAATAAATACATTATCATTGTCAAATTTTTTGATAAAAATGTTTATAAAACCAAGCCGGTTTATCGAAACAAGACAAACAAAAATATATAAAACTTTTCCTCATGGTATGTTATGGCGGTAATGCATTATTTCAAACGACTTTCTCAAATTTGTATTTCAACTGAAATTTTGTAGAGTAATCGTACAGTCATATCTAAAAAAGAATGCTACGCTGTACATTATAACAAATAAAAAAATGACGCATAATAGTTTGGCCCTTCTGGTGAAAAAAAGGTTCATATCAAGAACAGAAAATAAACAAAAAGAAAAATAGAGACAGAGGTGGGAAGAGACTAGTTTGATTGCGGGGGCTAAAGCGTGTATATGCGATCTCTTCTGCAAAAAAATATTCGCTATAACGAGGCCGTTTTGTATAAAATTTACATAAAACGTGGTAAATTCGATTGGTTACAAACTCCATGACCGATTGCAGATTAGAGTACGTCAGAGAATATTTGCGTCTATCTCATCGAATACTCAACAGGCCATTTGCAAATTACGCTTCAATTATAGCTAAATTTGTGCGTTTACTCGTTTATAATGGATGGGTTTTAGATGAAAAAAGTGTGTTTAACGATAAAAAAATAAGAACATCCCAACACTAATTTACCAAGATAAAATTTACGAGGAATTTGGAAAGCCTAATCTCACTTTGATGGATACATGCAAATACGAGAGAAATTACTCAACGATTGGCCATTAGACAATTTATTTCTGTTTGCTATATGGCAGTATTTACTTTGTTTATTAGCTAAACAATTAATATATTCTAATTGATTTTATTTATATTGTAATGTTGTATTTTATTTTCAATTATACATGATTAAAATTTATTTCTATGTATATTCCTTCATAATTAATGATACAAAAATAAATTTGTAATATAATTATTGAATTATAAGAAATTATTATATCAATTTATGTCCCACATACCCACATCTTCCAAATAAAAGTGTCAAAATAGTCATAAAATATCAAAAAAAAAAAAAAAAAAATTAAAGTAAAAAGATATATGTTTCTCTTCGGTAAAGGTTTAGTAAATCAAGCCATAATATTAATTTTGATCGATTGTTTTTGGAAAAGTACAAAACAAGCTTGAAACAATGATACAATTTTGTTTTATTACTATACCAGTAAAACAGTTACAAGAAAATAGTTTGGAATGTGAAAAGCTTATACGCGTTTTGTAACTGTAAAGTGTATTTTATAGCCAAATACAACATCACGTGGAAAGCTTGCATTACCATTTTAGGATTTTGCACGTGCACGCGACGGTTAGCAGACATCGTTTCTTTACTGCCCGTCTGTGCTCTCATGTACATTTAGCATTATTCCCGAAGAGTTTGCCTCGGAATCCCGGTGAATCGTGGACATTCCCGGGATCCTTTCTCAACTTTGTATCCTCTGCTTTCGATTATGAATTCCCCGCTTGCATCTATCGATTTCAGTCTTCTTTGCGTTTTTAATGTACAAAGGAAACGGAATTTTCAATGAAATTGTTCTCGTAAAACTCAACTCGAAATTATTTTGATCGATTTGTCGTCAATGAACTTCATTTTAAATGATATATTTGAAACAATATAATAATGTTAAAATAAAATTGCAAGTTTGAATTAATAAAAAAAGGATTCAGACATAATTTAAATAAAATTACGGTGTGTTTCTGTAGAAGTTAGTTGTTGCCGTTATAAATTAGTGAAAATAACAGGAATCTCACTTTAGAGAGATATGCAAGGTGTTGTTAAGTGTTGTATGCCGAAATCGACGACTTGAAGTTTCGCGCAATCCTTGACATTAAAGCCCGCAAATAAGGGAAAAAGAAGAGCGAGCGCGTGAAAACCGTTATTCACAACTTACGCAATTCTACAGCGAAAGAACTTCCAAGTTCTATACTTTGCATGATAAATACATGAATCCTTTTTACCACAATTACTGTTAACATTGCACTTAATTATATCACTTGATAAATGTTAATGGATAAAATTTAAGAAATAAAGATACACAATTTAGATGTTATCATTGATGAAAAATATAATTCCATTTCAAGTAAAAGATAACTTCATATTCTATGAGTAATTTCAATAACAAATTTAATTTTAAACAAGACTGCTGATTAACTTCTGGACAGTTATTGATAAAAATGACCATTTTTCTAGTCAAATCAATATGAAAACTGGTTTTCCGTTCAAGCAGCTGATCAAGATAACATCATCTGTCTCCATCCTGACATAAAACTTGTATAGAAGATCTGTTGTTTGAAATGAATATCTATTTAATTCATACGATAAATATGAAATCCATATTTAACGACTGTACTTTGAGTGTTTAAGACGCATTTATTATTTAAGCAAACAGTGACGTTTACTTGTCATGAATAGCCTCCGCATTGCCAACACCGTCAAATAATTAAAGCAAAACACTTAGGAATCTGCTCTTTTACAATGCTTTAATTCATTTACATAATCCGTAAATCCATTATGAGAAAAGTTACTCTTTTTTTCTCACATACATTTCATTTTCATTTGTAATACTAGCAGACAACGTTAATAAAATATTATAATAATAACTGCAATGTACGATAATAAATATTAATACATTTGTCCGAAATGTTAACATTTAAGAATATAATACACACAAATCTGCCGAATGGAGAGCAAATCCTAGTTGCATACATTACTGTAACCAGAAACCAAGAACGTCATTTACGAGTGCAACCGAACGGCAAACGCAAAACAACAAAACGCTGGTAAGATAGTGTCAAAGTTACTTAACGGCAATTTCTCGCGCGACTCTTTTTTTTGTCTGCGTGGCTGTGTACTTTTTCGCGCAGATCATTTTACTTTGCAGTGAACTCGATTCTTTTTGCGCCTGGGTATGGGTCTTTTTCCGTCAGGTATATAATGTAACACGAGTACCCTGGCGCGTTATTCGAAACGCGCGAGGGGGAAGGAGCGGACGAAAGGCGCGTCTTGTTTACAGTCGAGAACGCTCGACGCCGCCGAAATGTGGCAACGTGGTGGAGAAAGACCCGTGGTCATGTACGTCATGTATGCCAGGCTACGGAATACGAGTCTTTCAGCTCCAACTACGATCCTCGCCGAAAACATTCGTGCTCCAACAATTCTGTGTCCTCTCTTTCCTCACGATGGGACTTCGATACCATTTAGAACATTTCTCATATTCAATGCCTATTTCAACTATTCTGTTCTAACTAACGGACAAAGCTACGAATTTGCAGCTAGTTGCATATAACTTGCCACACGTTGTTGTTGTTAATTATTTTTGTTTGTTTCGTACTTTTCTCATTTTGTTGAAATAATGTACAGTCAGAAAAGTTGATACTTCTGCTTCGTTATTCAGGTTAAAACAATAATAGATTCATTTTCGTAAAGTTACTGCTTTCATTTAGTTTCCAGTTATTCGTCGTAGAGATTTTAATTAAAATGTGAATGTACAATTATGAAGAATGACAAATTTTAATAAAATGATTGTTAATAAATAAATTGTATAATATTCAAATATGTTATCATACCTTAAAGTTTTATTCAAGCTTATCTTAAACAATTGCTTATTATGCAAAAATGGTGCGTATGACCTACTGCGTTATGATAAATGTTGTATTAAGTGTAATAAATGAAGTGTATTTTCTGCAATGTAAAATCATAATGTGTAATAATTTTTACTCATGTTATCTATGGATATTTAATAACTGCGTACTTGAAAAATAAATAAGGAGGTATTATATCGTTTACTTATATATATTTGGTACTTGAATTGCTTCATTTTACTTTGAAGTGCTTTATATTTCGTAATGTATAAAGGTACTTCTTTCTGCCATCATCAGGTTAATAGCGTATTTCAACTCTAACGAGTTTGCTAAATTAAAAAAAAATTAAATATAATAAATTGTCTTGTTTCGCAACATAATCTATTTTATGGTTATATACCAAGACATCCTCTGATATAAACTACAGTTGACATAGTATTTTGAGTATAAAACTACGTTAAACATATGTAAGCGAATATAAATTTGAAATTAACATTTTCATAAAAAGCAAAATAACAGTATAACCGCAATATTTAACATGAGATAAATGTAAATTTTATTCTTATATTTGTTTGTTTAAAATTAAAGTACAAATATATTTTTTACGATTTAAAGTAAAATAATACACAATTTTCTACTGAATACTTCAGTTCAAATAAATTGAAACCAATGTGCATTGGAATAATTTGAATTCAAATTTGGAGAGAAGGTTAACAGAATAATTTTTATCGAACCCGGAAAAATTTGTCATTCTTTTCGCACGTTAAATATAAACTATATTCGAAAAAAAACGCCATAGAATGCAAGCGCTGATAATGAAGCCGATGGTGCGATGCATTATTCATGCGAAAATCCACAAATACGCGATGGGTTCAAAGGAAATCTTCGCGTCTGTTATGATTACGGACATCAAATTAATAACGTTTTGAAATACAGATGCATGCTTTTTTATACATTTCTGGTTAATTCTTTGCGTTCGGAATAATTTCGCCTTAATGTTGGTCGTTGACAATTTTATTTCTTTTTAAAACTCAATTTTATTTCTGCTACTCTCTGCATTATACAAATGTCCAGTAGAAGATTATTTTTTCTTCAATTTAAATTGCAAGTCTTTCCATATGGTTCAATTGTTTCAACACAATAACTTGTTCTTATACATTTGATAAATTAATTAAAATGTTGAGAAAGTATACAAGGAAAACACATTTTTGCACAAAATATCTTTTGTTCTAGATTATCTAAAAGAAATCAATTAAATTTACGTTTTCCGCTATTTGCATTAACGAATATATATGTACATTAAGAAAACGAAAATAGTAAATTTTCCTATATAAATTTTGCTAAAATGGACCCAGATGTATCATATAGACCTTTAATCTATGATTGATTTAAAAAATTGTAATAATTATATTAAATTAAAAAATAAACATTGCACATTTTCCCATAAATTATTGTAAAATGTTCTTTAAATGTAATTCTGGATTCATTTTTCCTTTATTATAGGAAAATTGACAATATACTTTTCTAGGTGTATTTATGTATATATAGTATTTTAGTCGGATGAAGAAAAATGACAGACAAAAAAAAGAAAAAATGTGACCATTAAAAAAAGGCACGTCATTTCACTTTATCGTTATAAAAATGAATTGTGCAATTAGCAAAAAAGAAAAGAACCTCGCGGAAGAAAGCACTGACACCAAAAATGTAAATGAACTCGTGTCGGGAAATTAGTTCGAATGGTAATCAAAAATTTATCCGTTCTTAGAGGCAATTTTATTTCTCTTGATGAAAGAGTATATAAAAGCTATCGTGGGTGGTACGTGACAGACGAATATATAATTTTTATTTTTTTTAACTGTAAATAAATACGCATAATGTTGCATAAACTGACTATTCTGAACAAACAGATAAAACAGACAGGAAAAAACAAGATATTAAAACAAGATATTTTGAATTAACGAATAATAAAAAGAAAACACATTCAAAAAGTATACGAAGAGAATTCCAATGATATTTCAACAAAAATGTTGAAAATAACTGTTTCATTTTGAAAGTATTTTTGGATAATCATTTTCGGGATCTTTGTTGGAAGTATAGTTATTTCGATGGATGGAGAATTCGGTTTTACAGTCTAGTACCCTTTCATTCCAGTATTTTCTTATCATCGATACAGTTGGTGTGTACTACCTTTCATGTTTTGTAAAACCAAAATATATGATACATGTAAATATCCTTTATCATGATTTTTATTTGAAAATATTGCTATTTACTCGATAAATATTTATTGGACATGAAATTTGAAATATTTTTTTTATATATTTGTTATATACATATATATATATATATATTAAATTGTATTATGTAAAAATTACACTGCTAGAAAAGCCATCTTAAAAAGTATTACATTAAGACATTTAAGTATGAATTTCAAATGTAAAAAATTAATACAGTCTGAATCTGTAAATTTAACTAAGTGTCAGATGTATTTATTTCTTA
>JABFPJ010004963.1:0-12868 GCA_022817425.1 Gryon sp. ZL-2020 | reverse complement strand
TATAATTTTTTTTTTTTTTTTTTTTTTTTTTGGCAATCAAATTCATTTCAATTGAAACAATATCCCGTTCGATGAATAATTATTTATTAATCGAAAAAGGAGAACAACTTGTATAATGATAATATCATCCGTACAAAAACATCTTTCATTTTAAAGCCACAGAGGTTTGCATCCCCCGGACAGAAGATATTTAATAAACAAAACGGAATCGAGCGCATTTTGTTTTCCCTCATTTTCGTAATCCTTTCTTAACCCAAATCGTAATATCGAGCGCTAGCTTTGGCAAAGTCTCGTCCCTCGCACATTTTATAATCCGTCGAAGAAGAAACAACCGGATGTTTTTCATTGCATAAAATTGCGCGTCTTCGTACCGCGCACGCGAAGAAGAAAAAGAACCTTTTAAGCATAACAGTGATCATTTAGTCGGAAGAGCGGATTTGGAAAGCGAGCGGCGCCCAAATCGGATTAGGCCCCCGGTCTCTCGAATGCACGCCGGAAAACAAAGTCCGCACAATAACCGAGATTACGTTCAACCGGAGGATTAACGCCTTTGCGAACAATTGATTTATGGCTGCGACGTTGCTTCTTCTTATTCTTTTCGTCTCTTGATCTATCTTTTTGTCTACTTTGCTGCTTTCGTTTTGTCGTTCTTTGATTTCTTAGTTGATGAAACGAAAAGCAAACCACAAAAATAATGAACCTAAATTGAATGATATTCATTCTGATATGTCACGAAATAGAAGAAACACTTTGTACAGTGTATTTGCTTATGAACCAAACCTTATGAAGATAAATGACTGTCCTTAAACAAATAACGAAACGCTTTTGGAAAAGGAGGGTATTGATTTTTTGGTAGACCCACAACGTCCCCACAAAATTTAGCCACGCTTTAAACAAATAGCTTTCCATTTAGCCGAAATTCATATCTATCGTACGAGTTACGCTCGTTTCAATTTCGATCGAAAAATGACCGACAATTCATATACTCGATGACTCTGCAATCATTTTTAAAACGAAACATGTTTTTATCTTGTATTTGCATTTCAGTCACACCATGACTGAACAATATTGTTTTTCATTGAAAATTGAATATTTACGCATTTTCGGGTTTTTATAATAAAAAAGAAAAATAATCTGAAATAAATGGAAAAAAGCAAAAAGCGTTTATAGTTTCATTTAAAAGATTGTATAAATATACAAATATTTGCACTGCAAATGTATATGAATAAGATAAAATCTAATTATTCGTTACAATTTTATTTTCATCTGATTTTTGTTTATGATATTTTTTGTTGATGTACAATCAAAGTGAAAAGAATAAGTCATAATGAATACTTTTCATCTGAATTGAAGGTAAATTGTAAATGATTTGATTTAATAGCGCATGATGAGCGTTTATCTTTATGTAAAGTTGCATTTTAACATGGTAAAATTAGTTGATAGCACGAACAGCCAAAACCAAATTTAATATCGCTGACGTTAACTGTGACCGCAAGTTTGTACAGAGTAATTCATAATTATGATACAAACTATTAAAATCGATTTCCACTGGTTTGTATTATCTCGACACATTTGTGTCAAAATTGTTGCTCGAGATGCTTGGCATATTGTGGCGTTCATAATAGTGATAATGCATTTGTTGATAACAAAGTTTGTTTAAATAATAAAAAATTGCCGATGCCTTTCTTTTGTCGTTCAAAATTTTCGTTGTTCAGTCGGACCAAACACCAAACTTTGATAATAATCAGAAATCATTTTCCATCCAAATGTTCACTTCATTTTCTGTTTCATGTCATTTCACCGTTATGAACTATGAATAATATTTCGCCAAATTAATCATACGATTCACAAACAGCCATTCAAATGAATATATATATATATATATACTTACATGACTAGATGATGTAGTTATCATTTAGTGAAATACATTTTGATACAATTCAAATCAAATTACAACGTAAAATCAAGATTTTACTATAAAAAACATTTTCTTTAATTGAAAAGTTATTCTAATAATTGTCTTTTAATGTAATTTTTTGTTTAAGATTAAATTTAAATTTCACACCAAAATAATGCAAAAATCCTGCTGAATAATGAAATGTTGTCGAGAAAGTAATTTCTGCGATCAAAGGCCATTATCATTTTGATCATCAAAGTTTAATTATTTTGCTTTTTCATTTTGCATATGCGAAAAATCTTGTCAAACGAATTGTCAACGTAAAAAAGACCATGAGATTCTCAAGTGTAAACTGAATTTTGAATTGGTTGGATTTACAGCGCGTTTTTGGCACAACTTGGCTCTCGAATAACTCGATGCAACTCTTCATCAATTCTTCGCTTCGAAACTAACGATTGCTAAAATGCTCGCGTATTGGCATACCGCGAAACGTATCCCGCGGTTGTTTGCGTTACACATCATAACGTTTGCATGACTGCAATTCTGTGTATCGCGTATTCATGTCCTACAAAACATCCAGTTAAACGATTTTATTTCTTTATCTTTTTTCTCATCAAATATACTTCATCACTTTCGTTATTGAAACTAATTCAACTTTTTCTGTTCAAAAAGTTGAATTGGAAAAAGTTGTCCAATTTGGAAAATGTGTTAATATGTAAATACTATTTGTTACTTTTTTGCACGACGAAAAATGTGATACGAATATTTACGGATTTTAATCTTAAAATATAAAGAACAGAATATACAATGTAACATCAATTTTTCTTAGTTAAATTCGTTCTTTTTTCTTAATAATCAAAGTTTCTACTATTTTTATTAAAAAATAAGATATTAACATCTAATTTTCCTTACAGTGTATCAATGAGTTATCTTATTCTTTTATATATATCTCGCGCATAAAACGGTATGTTCACAAAAACGTGAATTGGGCGCAAGTATATATGTGCGCGCGATAATCTATCGATCCGAAATTTCGCCCATACGCAGCCGTTAACGTTGTCCCACATATTACACGTATAGTGATTGCGTTGGGCGTAGTTTCGTACACCATAACGTAGCATTAAAATGGATTAATGGAACGTGCTGGCATGACAGATGCGTCGACAAACATAGACAGATTTCAGGCTTCCTTTGAGCGCGGACACGCGCGCACCTGGCAGAATTGCCACGTGCACTCAAAATTCATTATTCACCAAATTAACAACTTTTATAGCCGCGCTGCTGATTTAACGTAACAATCATGATTTTCTATTCTTATGGATACAGATGAAACATTCAAATAACATAATTAAACTATGTTATTCATCCCTGATGAAATAATTATGTTTTTAAATCCTGCAATAAAAACATTTTTATTATTAAATTAAAATTAGTAGCTTTATTCAATTTAGAAATACTGGGATATAAATCTATTATTTTTTGGCTTTAATTTAGTTCAATTATGTTACAGTTAAATTAGTTTTAGATTCTATCGAGTAGTCTTCGTCAATTAATAATAAAATCAACACAGTAATTCAGTTTCATAAATTACATTTGTTTTTGCTCACTTTCGTATAATAGTTCGTATTCATTTTATCGTAAACAAGTGATAATAGTCTTTATGTTGATGTTTCAAATTTGATATTTGATTTAATTCTTTGATAAATTTTATGTTTGCGCGGTAATTTTTTTTATTATGTAAATTTTAAATGTATTTCCTTAGTAATTATTAATTTCTTTTCTTATTTTTTTATTATAGAATTTAAACAAATTATCCGAAGTTAATATTCATGCGTACTATATAAAATTAATGATTTGATTATATTTGTTCTAAACAATAATTTTTTTTTTGTTAATTGTTTGATTATTTGTTATTTAATATAATTTTTTGCTAATTAAAAGAACAAAATTAAATAATAAACATAAATTATAATTTGCATTAATCATAATGAATGTATTGGTTTAGAAGACATAATTTAAATTAGAATTTTATTTAGCATAACATTTAAAGTAAATATTTAACGTGAGTTACTCAAAATTAAAAATGTCTTGCCTTACAAATTTATGACATTAAACATGAGTAATAATGTAATGAAAAAAAAATAAATTAGTAAAATTTTTCGCTGAAAATTTTCACGTTAAACGGGTCAGATTTCTTGATGTTAAATAATTCCCTAGACCACGTGAGACGTACTATATAAAGGTTCACATTCCATTAAAACTCGTTACAGTTCGATATTATCCGTTGTCGGGTCGGTGTTAACATCGAGCGTGTCAAGGCATCGTGTGTAGTTTTAACATTTACTTTTCAACATTTAATATTTTCTCTTATCATTAAATACTTATTAAACATTATCTATCTAATTTAGTCCACATTTTTGTATTATTTCAACTTGAAAAGTTTAAAACTTGACGCATATTGATGGAGAAAAAAGAAGAGCAAGTCGAGGCTCATTGGCCCCGGGGTCAAAGGGCTTTATCTTTTGAACCACTTTTTGCGTTCCCCTCGCGGACAATGGCCCAAAATAGGGCCCCAGAGACTATATCTTGGCATCACCGTGTATACGGTTTTATATCCATTTCGTGTGTTACATCGTTACACACAATGGCCTTACATTATTATACGCGAGGACCAATCAGAACTCAAAACTGGCCCAAGAAACAGAAGAAACTGGTCCCGAAAATCCATCGTTACACGCCTTCTTAATTCGAACGACGAACCAATTTAAAGAGCAATTCAAATGAATTAACGGAATTATGCCAGTGCCAATGTACTCAAAGGTAACGGATTTTATAATAGGGATTTCAGATCAACGGAAATGCGCATTTATCACAACTTTATTCAATTATTCAATTTTAATGTGATTAGTTGAGTAACAATTCCGTTGCTGAACATTTTAATTAATTATAATAATTGCATGTTTTTTTAATAAACTTTTGTTCATTTTTCATTTAAACAATCTTTGATTTAAATATTAAACAAACTATTTTTTTATTAAATTTTCATTTACTCAAGTAATTTCAAGAAACAATATGAGGATACATTCTTATTTTGTTTTCGTGAAACTATTTCTCATCAATTTCATTTTTCTGTGTACAAACAAACTTTAATTTCTTTCAAAGGTTGCTGACCTTTTAATCAAAATAACTTTATATAAAACATCAACGAATTAATCGTACACATATTAAAACCGAACAGAAAATTCAAATGTGATTAAAAATAAATTCAATTCACGATTCCTTTTAACCAAAATGTATAAAAAATAATAATAATAATAAATCAATAGAAAGAAATGATTCAAAATAAAACTGACAGTATCTATTCAATTATATATATAATAGATTCTAAAATTGTGTATTTAAAAAATAAAAACCAGATTTATATATAATAAAATGGAAGAAAATATTTGTTTAGTTTGTCTTTTATAATCGAAACTTTTTAGGTTATATTATGATCTTGTTTCTAAAACGAGATCAACAATACCCTCCGCGCATCTACTATTCAAGGGCCTTTCTTTCTTTCCGTCTTTTTTTTTCTCTTTTCCTCTCTTCTTTTTTTTCGTGGCGCCTTACAATTCATCACTTTCCCACGATCTTTTTCGCGGGCCGCAAATCGTCAAATATGTGAACTGTTTTCTGTGTAACATATTCGGCCGAAACAAGGTCGATCAATAAATTATTCGAATCAATACTCGCGGACGTACGGACGAAAAAAAACGGCTTTAAGGATTTTTTTTAATAAAAGCGAGAATTAAATGGACTCGCAGCTGTGCGACGACGCGTCGACAAGGAAAATGACCGCCGAAAAATCAAATTCATTTATTTTTGTGCAATGTTCATTATTCGCTTTGCGAACTTTTTTACGACTTTCATCAACTTTACGGCCCACTTATTGCTCACGCACTATCGAGACATTCGTCGCGCCATTGTCGCGGTCAATCGCCATCTTGAATTGCCTTCAAGATTTCACGCATAATTCGTGTGTAGATGTTGTGCAGACAAATGTTTACGCACAAATCGTATATTTTCCAATTTTATACATTTTTATTAATTATTCAGACTTACTAAAGTTGGAGACAATTCATTTAATGTTTGTATCTTATAAATAATTCTAAGATGCAAAACATCCTATAATATGAGTGAGAAAAAACTAATAACGGTTGCATTTTTTGCAAAATTAACTACCTTTATTATAGCCAAGAAAAGGAATATTTTGCAATATTTAAAGAGTTGCTATAAATATTAATATTGATATTATAGAATATGTCGTAATAATAATTTTAATGCTGTAATATGAAGACCATCATAATAAAATTGAATTTCATACAATTATTTTTCATGATCTTTTATAATGAAAACATTTTGAATTTGCGACTTCACATACTAACTTTTAAGAATTATTATTAACAACAATTTTAGTAAAATGAATAATCCACGGCTAAATAATTTAATTAAACCGACAAAAAAGAGTTTTAGTTACTTTAAATAAATTGGGAAATCTGGTTATTCCAACCATAAAATGCAATGCTTTTTCTCAATGTAAAACTTAAAATTAAAAAAACAAACTAACTCAAATTAAATTGTTTTGTAAAACTCAAATTAACAAAACAAACAAAATATATACAAAATGCAGTACATCAGTTTTTCAAAGAAAATGTTCAATTACACTGTGCTACAAAAAATAATACTAATCATCCCAAAAAATCAGCCACATTTCAACCATCAACGTTAACCCATTATCTCACCTAATGCAACTTTATCTTTTACTTTTATGTCATTTTTTTGCATACACACTTCTACTTTTTAATCGTTAAAAGTACACAAATTAACCGGCAAATTTTTATCGTTTACACAAGTATTTGGAATATATTTCTAGTTACAGACAAAAGTATGAGGTTTTTGATAAGAATGTTTTGTTTATAACACTGTGCAACAGTAAAATTCAGATGAAACATACATCACTGCGTAGAACTTATCAAATGGTGTCGAACCATCTTAGTCTTACGTTATTATCATTTAAAATTAAAAAGTTATTAACAATTAAAGTTTGAAAATTTTTGACTGATAATATGTGTAAAAATATATGTATGTGTATAATAAAATTAATAGATATTAATTCTTCACTGAACAAAAATTTCTTCTTTCTAAAATTTTAACGTGTCATCTGTAAGTTTTCGGTCAAGCTGTCTTTTTTATGACAGGCTATGCTGTCAACCAACAAGTGTTGTGGTTTAAGTCGAACTGGAATAGATTGTTTAATATTTCTTAACCAATAGTTTTTAACATATCTATTAATTTTATTATACAAATACATATATTTTTAGATTCTGCATTCAATATTTCAATAGATAGAATCATGTAAAAAAAATATCATGTTATCAGTCAAAAATTTTCTAACTTTAATTGTTAATAACTTTTTAATTTTGAATGATAATAACTTAAGACAAAGATGGTTCGACACCATTTGATGAGTAGTTCTACACAGTGATGTATGTTTCATCTGAATTTTACTGTTGCACAGTGTTATAAACAAAACATTCTTATCAAAAACCTCATACTTTTGTCTGTAACTAGAAATATATTCTAAATACTTGTGTAAACGATAAAAATTTGCCGGTTAATTTGTGTACTTTTAACGATTAAAAAGTAGAAGTGTGTATGCAAAAAAATGACATAAAAGTAAAAGATAAAGTTGCATTAGGTGAGATAATGGGTTAACGTTGATGGTTGAAATGTGGCTGATTTTTTGGGATGATTAGGTGGTGCGGCGTTACGGCGGCACCAGCACGAGATGAGAGACGACGAGCGAGAGAAGAACGGACCATGGAGAGCGTGTCCAAGTCGGCCATGCTTGCGCGGGTGCGGTAGGCGTGGCGGCTTAAACTTGGTTCTCCAACAAATGTAAAGAAAAGCCTAAGCCCCCACCATGACTACGCGACAGCGCCGAACGCGGGAGTCGAAAAACGGCCGCCCGTTGGCGCTGCCACTTCTGCGCCTCTTTGCTTTCAAAGCGTACGCGCGCAACCACGCTTCCCTTCCACTCTCCCGGCCCTTTTTCACTACCACCATCATCCTCATCGCCGCCACCACCACCGCGACTCACGCCGCGTTCACCTAATCACACCGGAACATACAAAATACGACGTCATTCCAAGTTTCGCGCGCAATTTTCACCCGTTTGTTCAACATCCTTCGACATAGAGGGCGTTTCAAATTCAAAAACATGCCTTTAATACAACATTTACCAATATGAATAAGTTTCAAAATAAAATGCGATGGGTTCATATTTTGACTTTCTAAATGAACTTTGCTCGATTGTCTTTTAGGTTGAGATTCTGTGAATTCAGAGTGAAAGTATTGGGAATACTTCACATTTAGATTCATGTTGTTTCTAGAATCTAGATCTAAACAGTTTTCCGTTTGTAATTGAAAGTACTCTATTCTTTAAAAATGAAATTTGTTATAGTATAAGCAATATTAATATGTATAATTAAGTTTGTATAATTAAGATAAATTCAAGATATTTCTAGAAACAAGTATTGAATGCGAAAGAATTTTATGATTACTTACGCTAAACTTTGTAAAAATTACATTGAAATTACGTTAAGTTTATATCATGTAAGATCTAACTACGTTGATTCATACCAGTTAAAATGCAAAATTCATAAACTCTTGCTATCACAAAGACTGTGATTAATTTTTTATTGTAGAAAAATATAATAACATTTCTTGTATAAAAATATAAAAATTATCAATATTGAAATAATATATTAATAATGTTTATTTTATTTTTACAGGCAAATGACCGTGAATTCGTTGATGGAATATTTTCGAGAAGCTGTCGAATTAAAACAAACACCATGTCTAGGCCAAGCGTTGGGGTTTATGGAACGCATTTCAGACAATCCAGGTAATTTTGATTTCTATTCTTTACTAAAAGAATAGAATATTAATTAATTTTGCTGAATATGTTTTTAAAAAAACATTATTCAGCAAAAATTCAATATAACTTACATTAAATTCATTATACGCAGATAAGAAAAAGAGTAAAATTAAAAAATTAATGTAAAATTCGTACACATTAATCTAATAAATATTTTTAGTTTAATATTAACTTATTTTTATTTTTAATTATAATTTGTATATTATTTGTTTTATAATTTAGTTTCTTATATATAATTGAATCAATCTGTACATTAACAAAAAGAATTTAGAGTTAATTACCTTTGCTTTGTAGAAATTGAATATACACGCTCAAACAATGTAGTTTCACATGATAGAATTATTTTCGTAGTGAACTTGTGTGCTTGAAATTAGACGTGTGGCATTGCTACATTTTCTGCTAAACCACAATCAAACTTGTGAGATATTAGTAGATTAACGCGTGATGTACAACAGGATTGGAAAATCACATGACTGAGCCAAATCCTTGTACATGTCACCGACAACTTTTGTTTAATTTTTGCAAAAAACTGAAGCTTAAAACATCAATTATACTGTGATTATCCATATTCTAAAATATATTGTTTTCAGGATAATCATTATGGTGTAAACAAGAATTTAAACATGCTTTTATTAGGTTCAAACATTGTTTGTGCATCAATAATAATCATGTAACAATAAGATTAAACAATTATTTTCTTAATGTTACAAATGCATGATATAAAGTTTAATTATAACATTCAAAATACGAAAAACTAATTTTCATTTCTATCTGGATTAATTTTGGTGCTTATATTTTTGTCGCTTTTTATTTGCAATATTACTTTCATTAGAATACATCGATACGTCTTACGAAAAAGAAGTTATTTCAAACCCGCGTTGAAAAAGATTTTATCTCGATCTAATTTTAAATGGAGATAATACCTTTTTCAAAGATAATTTGAAATAACTCTTTTTCTCGTAAGACGTATCGATATTAATTTCTCATTGATTTCATCTGAAAATAAAGTCCAAAAGAACAATTATTTCATTTTATAAATGATATATATAAATATCATGAATGAATGCAGTATTTAAGTTTTAGTTTCATTATTTATTCATAAACAGCAGTTAATATAAAAATTAATAAGATGAAAAAAAATGATTTAATTATATATACGTAAATGTGTGTACATACATTTTTATTTAAACACGTGTTTTTTTCTTTATATTAATAATAATCTCTTTGACTTGGTTGTTAATTATGATCTCCTCATAAAAAGTAGCGTCGAGTCAACAAAAATAACGCACAAAGTTGCGCACGCCGCGGCGTCATTGGACCTCTTCTATCTCCCCCACGGGCTCTAACTCTCGAGACAAGGTGACTACGTACTGGCCTACACTTCCGGTAGGGCACGTGCGCCACGATCGACCGGAAGTCACCCATGGCGCGCGTACACGCATCTGCATCAACCGAGAAAAAGGCTCATTTATATCTGCTACAAATACTATGACTACTATTACTAAAACCATGCACACACATGCCGTCAATGAACCCGAGCCAACATTTGTTCATTTCAAATCGTGCTTCTCTTTTTGTCTTTGATATATTTGTCGTCAGATAAAATTTACTTATGTACTTGAATATAAAGTGTAAATGTAATTTATTGAACGATCAAATACAAGATATACAGTGTTGAAAGGCATTTATTTTTCGTTTAAAAAATTACATTGTGTTATTTGAATATAGCATATGCAGAGTAATTATCAATTTCCTTATGAATATTTTCTTTACATATAATTTATTATCTATTTTACATTAATTTAATAATTAAAAGACAAGTATTCCTTACAAGTATATATATTTTATTTTAGTAGATCAATACACATTTTTGCATTAACATAGAAAGTTCTAAATTAGATTTGTGAAATATAAGTTAAGTAGAATTTACATTAAAAAATGAATGTATTTAATAATAAACTGTTTGCGATAAGTTTTAAAACAAAAAGTATTTTAGATAAACTATTATATTTCTGATCCTACGTGATATTGTTTTTTATCCATTTTTAAACATGAGTAATAATTGTAACGCAGCAAACATTAATTATAAAGTTATTATGGTTGTATTATTATTATTTGTTCTGTATTTTTAATTTATTTTCGTACATTTACTTTCAAATATTATCAACTATAGTATGGTATATAAATATATTAAAAATAATAAAATACATTCATATAAATTATCAATAAATACTACAATACAAATTACAGGACTATGAAAAAAAAAAACAATTTTTATTCGTTAAAATATATTTATCTATATTTAAAAAACTTAAATTAAAACTTGATCAATAAAATGATTTAAATTATTAACTATCCTATTTTGCTATTTAAAAATATATCTTTTTTAAACATTTTACTAGTACAATAATAAATTTTACTCTATGACATAATTATTATAAGACATTATCATTAGAACAAATTTTGTCTGCGTGCATCTGCTGCATCGATTTTGTTTTTGTCTTAAATAGATAAATTTGTTTTCACGTTTTCGTCACGTCAAACTTTTGACAAGCGGAAATTAATTTTCAAAAATTTGAGAAAAAAGCCGACAACGTATCTGTCGATCTTTGAAGGGACGGAACGCGAGGCGTGTATTTTTAGGACCGCGTCTAATACGTTTTAAAAGAGCACGCGCACGTGCTAATGCGGTCTGTTTTTCTTACATTTCGGGGCTTGCGGCAAAAGCATATTTTTGGAAACTCATCCACAAGGGATGTCTTCCGCTTCTTCAACTGCATCCGGGATTTTCGTCCAGCGTTATTTATTAGTTCATTAACCTACGCTTGTTTTTAAACATTATTTCTTCTATATTTTTTTTAAGAAAGACCTTTCGACTGAAATAATAACTCTTTAAATATTACTCAGATATGGTTCTTTAAACACTCATTTTGTTTTTTTTTTTTTTTTTTTTTTTTTTATTTTTTTTTTTTTTTTTTTTTTTTTTTTTTTAATTTTGTGTATATTTTACTTAATCATAAAAAATAATATGTTGAAAAAGATATAATAATACGTAAAAATATATAGAATAAGTAAAATATAATTATATTTGTTACATATATTTAATTGAAGTTAAATATAAAATTAGTAAACAATTTAGATAGCTCTTATTACTTAATGTAATAATTTCGAAACCACAAAAAGTTCATTAAATTCAAGAACATTAATGACATTTCTATTAATATCGTAATCAAAATTCGAATTAGATGAGTTTTCCAGAGCATTCATTTAATATTAATATTACGACACAAAATAAATTCATAAATACACGTTTGAAGTATTTTTTCGAATTCTTTAAAGTATATAAAATAGAAATAAAGTAAAATAAAAGTTATTGACACTTTAGAGGGTTTATTTTGAAATAACAAAAAGTAAGAAAATACAGTCATATATTATATCCGTGAAAATTCTTTCATTCGCATTCCAAAGTTTGGAAAAGTCGTCGATGCCACTTGTCCTCCCTTCCCATTCACTTTGGGGTTTTGTTGTTGAAAAAGCGGTGGGGACAATACCAAATGTTCGTTCCCGCCAAAGTGAATCCTGGTGTCACGCTGCTCGTTCCACTGGCACAAGTTCAGTCTCACCCACGCATTTTCCATAGATGCACCTCGGACCAGATGCTTTCACCGTGACGCGCTTTCGTGAAAAGTTCTCGTTTCGTTTCGATTCAATCTCGAAAACCAAAGCCGAAGTTTAATTGGTGTTTCAATCAAAAGTGTTTTTTGTCTCCCACTCGAACATGAAGACTCGTGGAGAATGTACAATGTAATACACGTATATTATTTCCTTTTTGTTTCTGCAAATTTGTTTTTACATCGTTCCAAAAGAATTTAATTGACATTTATATGCACTGAAAAAAAATACACTGTTGTCAAGTATATAATATACTTAAAGGCAACAGTGTTGAATCAAGTATATTTCACTTAAATTAAGTATATATATTCAATTGA
>JABFPJ010004962.1:0-12872 GCA_022817425.1 Gryon sp. ZL-2020 | reverse complement strand
GGAGGGTGTCATAGGAAGGTCATAAGAGGTAATAATGGGTGGGCCATAAGAAAGGGAAGGGTCCAAACAGAGTCTATAAGGAATCCATAGAGAGTCTATAGTAGTATCTCGAGTGAAACTGGGAATTTAGTCAGGGTTTATAGACGTTCATAGGGAAGGCATCATTTGTCCGGGCGAAGCCAGGAATTTAGTTACTTATTAAATATTGTGATGAACAATTGCATTTACTATATTAATTTATTACAATTAGGTGTGTCTTCCGTATCATCAGCCACAACGTCGTCAGGCAACAGTACTGCAAGTTCCAATCTTGGCAAACCCATGAGGGTGCGTCAGCCAACCGGAGCAACTCTTAGAAGATCTCAAACACAGTCAATGAAAATGCGCATACAGGTATCTTTGTCTATCCAAATTATTATTTTAATTATCCTGTCCAATCTACGCTTGTCTATCCATGTCTATCTATCTATACTCAGAAATTATTTGAATTATGCTGAATGAATTAAAATTATATAATTAAAAAAGTTACACGATGATATTACATGCTGGATTTAAATTATAAAATTAGTTAAAGTTAGTAGAGTTCTCTCGTCGTTTTATATCTTCTTTGATCTCAATGTGAGTCACTTCACACTTTATTTCTCAAACCGCTCGAAATGGTATACATGTGAGCGGAAAAGGGAAACAGCCAATAAATTCGAATTTGTTTACTTGTGTGTGTGTCGCGATGTGTTCATTGGTTCCGCAGATCGTGCGCCAATGCCGTATTTACTCGCAGTATAACCTATGCCTTACCTACAGTTAAGATTTGACAGACGTAAATAAAAATTACGTCTTATTTATTTTAAATTATTGTCACACTATTTCCATTTTTCAAAAACTTTTTGTCTTTTAACAATTTCAAAAAGTTAAGTTCAATTCTGGGCACGGAATCGAAAGAGTTCGGAATCATTTTTTTTGCATTAGTAAAATGGTCAAGTTATGGCCAATTTTTCAATTGGCCATACAGCAAATATCGGAGCAAAATGTCGGATTTGCTTTTTTTATAAGTTTAAATTGTACGTATATATGCGCAGCATAAATCGGTCAGACAGATTTTTTATATAATGTACGAAAAAAAAGTTATCTCTATTTTCCTGTCAAATAGCTCAAAAAAGCGAAAAAATCGGTGTTTTTGTTGATTTATTTTCTGGTTGAATATATTTTCTGGTTCATAACATTTATTTTAATTAAAAAATCAAAAAATCTCTCTGAATGAATCATTTTCTACGCTTTTTTGAAAAAAAGAAAACGGAAATCGGCCAAAAATTGTGGTAACAGGAACATTTTAAAGTCGGAAAAAATCTAAAAAACAAGTATCCGAGATAATCACGTTTAAACTTTTACTTGCGGGCTTTTAACGTTTTTGCGCTCCGCCAAAAACCTCAAGAACTCAATGTTTATAACATAATTTTCAAAAAACAAGTTTTCCACATAAAAGAGGATACTTCGAAGTATTAAAATAAAATAGGCAATAAAAATGTTTTTCATTTTTTCGTAAATTCCCATCATTTTTCACTGGGACGTCCCCTTAAACTGTGTTTTTGGGATATGCGTTAATCGGTGTGTAAATCTGCCAAAAATTATAATACGTGATGAGTTTAATGAGTTGTGTTCATAGGCGATCATGCGAATGTAGCTGCGCCTTGTCAAGTTAATGAAGGTAGACGAATGTAAACATTAAATATTTAAATAACTGTTCTAATTATCTAAATCCTAATTATTTATAAATAAGATTATAATTATTTCCCTAGTAGAAATTGAAAAAGGCTTGCCCAGTTAAAAAGCGGGCCCTGGATTGGTAAAGTCCGGGTACGCCTCGTTACGGGTAAGCCTGGACTGGGCCAATGTAGGCCCAATGTTGTATAATTCGTTGCAGGGTTGGAAGATAGGGCCAATATAGGGCCTAACCAGGGCCATATTCAGGCCCAATAAGGGTATGAAATGCCTAATTCTTACCTGTTTTCAGCCAAGCAGGTCTTAACCTGAGGCGCAATAAATTGATAATAATAATAATAATAATAATAATAATAATAATAATAATTCCTTTCATTAGAAGTCTTCGTAGCTCAGTGTGTAAGATGTTTACCTTTCACGTTCGGGTCTTGGGTTCGATTCTCAATAATGCATTTTTGACCAAATATTTTACATAAATGTTGACTAAACCCAGATGTACCTACGGAGGCTTAATTAGGTTAAAATTGGATTTCATCAAATATCCCATACGAGGAAGGCCTCGTTAGGCCCATACTAGGAATAACTAACTAGGTAATTTATACGTTATTGTTTCAAGCAATGTGGGTCCCTCAAAAATCCTACATAGGGCCAATGATGGTCCAATCTTGGAAAAGGGTTTACCCAAGAAGGCCCCAGGTTCAGCCAAGTTTAAAATTCTTCTAGGATTATAATTGCATAATTTTAACTATAGAGTACTATATCTTGCAACAAGGGAAATAAACGTAAATTTTTGTTTTCTCGCGAGTACAATCCTCGACTTAACCTGGGGTATAAACTCGAGAAAAAGATCTATTTCTCATGGTGTAAACTATATTTTATATCACAAGGGAGCCGTAAATGCAGTTTTAAAACATAACTTATGCCGTAAACTCCATTTACGGCATCGCGTGATGTATTTTGTACCATGGGAGATAAAATGTGTTCAACACCTATGAACACAAGTCCTAGACTTATCACACATTAACATTCTTGGCAGATTTAAAAAACCATTAAGGCATAAGTCTTAAAACTAGGCACTAATGTCCATAATTGTATCAGCCAACTACAAGCACTCAGCATACTTCTTCCACTTACCTAGCAGCAGTTTTTACAGCATTTGTTGGCAGGAAATCTTAAAGAATATTAAAAAAAACATTAATTATATACATTTAATTTTTAAAATATCATTTGATTTTAATAACAGTTATAATTACCACTATATTTGAATCACATCTGAATGAAACATAACAAGTAACGATTCGGAAAGCACTTTTGAGTTATAATTTCCGTTGAATAAATGCGAAAGACTATTGCAGTTTAAAGCCGCTGCGATACTAAATTTTAGAAAACAGGTAGTGGTATCTTATAAAATAATAATTCTACCTGTTCCTCGAGTTACGGAGAGTCATAAAAATTTTTTAATTGACCATATGTTTCAGCAACACTGACGTTTTTAAAAAAATCGAATTTCTATTATAATGAAATGTTATTTTGGATTAAATTCAATCAATATCTAATGATTTTTCACATAGAAACAAAGAAACCAAAGACAAACGTAAACATTCATTGATAAATAATTATCACAAATAGAAAACTTTTTTTAGTTATTCTATTAGTTTTAAAAATGAATAATTAGTAATTTTTGTAAACTTATAAGAACATAATTTTTTATGAATATTGTTTAGTAATAAGTAAAATCGTTTTAATTAATATAATTTTAAATGAATATTCTTCATATCCTGCATTATATCTTGAGGGATATGGCAATGATTTTTATTCTGTAAAAAATGATTTAATATGGAGTATTTCAAAGAAATATTTTATAAGTTTATATAAACTAATATTTGAAGTATCTGGCAAATTTATAAAATACGTTGACAACGAGTCACAATATGCAGATTATTATAATGCTGCCAATAATCATAATAATACAATTTCTTTTTTAGGAATATCAAGATCCTGTCTCACAAATTAGTAATGAAGACGAAATTTCAAGGGATAACCGCGACAGAAGATTACCGCCTATCAAAGAGTTCCAAAGAGACTTCAGAGTTGGAAAAGCCTCCACTAGATTAAGGTAAAATTACATTAATCTTAATGAGGTTATATTCATTATATATATTATCTGTGATTAACATGAAAGAAACAAGAGAATATGAGAAGAGAAGTCCCTACACATTAAACCCTTTTTTCTTTTATATTAAAGATATATTTTTTAATTAAGGGGTCATATACAGCTGAAAGAGCAAAAAGTAACGTAAATGTACTAATTATTTTCTCGAAAATAAAATAATATTTGTATAATGAGTGTTCATCTATCGATTCATTAAGAAGAAGACTTTTATTAAATTCAAATATTTTTATACGAAAAAAAAAGAAAAATTGGTTGTCATATAGACAGTTTAAGTTAGTCATGTTTTGCAGACGAGCAATTGTCGTGACCAGCATAAATTTTTCTAGAGTCATCTAAAATAAAAATGTCAAAAAACATTTTATTATTATTAGCATACAAAATTAGTACTTCCTCGATGAATTTAGAAAAGTAACAATTATTAACAAAATGACGCTGCAAAGTTGAAAGTCATTTTTAATCTGTAAAAATCAAACTTTAAATACACTCAAAACGACATCTGTGATTTTACAGTACGTTTTCCAGTTAGTATCACTTAAAAAAAAAAAAAAATGTATTATTACAGTATTTTATTTGAAATGTATATTATTTAAATTGAATGCCATGACTTTTGCCATCAAAATTGCAAGAATATATAACTGAGTAGTGAAAAGATCGGTATTAGAATATTTTAGTGTAGTAGAATATTTTGTTGATACTTTTATTATAGAATAAAATGGAGAATTGAAATACATCGAATACGATTTTGAAGACGAAAAATAGTTTTACATTTTGAGGTTAACTAGACCATTAGATCAGTGTCAATGTCAGTATTTCTATGTAATAAAATTTAATAACTAATACATTATGGTTTTGGATATCTGAAAATCGTTATGTTGTCTGTCATCTTTAAACATCTTCATTTTTTTATATTCTGAAGTGACCAACTTCAGATTGCTTCAAACCATTCAATTTTCTCAGTACTGTAAAATTAATGTGGTACTGCGATTTTCCACTAAAAAATTTAACCTTACAGTTTTGTATATGATACTGCGGTGAACTTCACTGGCAACATATTTGCCAGTCAACCTACCGTAATTTTACAATGTAAAGTTTTGAGTGTAAAGAATTAAAAAAAAAACTGATCGAGAAACTGCTACAGAAAACAGTTGAAAAACTAATAAAAGAAGAATCAAACAAATTGATAGATCACTGAGGAAAAGTGGTCTTTGATTTTGAATATGTGATTTCGAGAAAATCTGCTTTTAAGTATTTCAAGTTTTCATAAATGAATAAATATTTTTACTTACATTTAATCATCAATTCTTGGACCATAACTAACATTTTCCTGCTTGATCACAGCTCTGAAACTTTTATTTCATGTTGTTGCTTTGAAACTTTTATTGTTGATTCTCTTGTGTTTACCTCTGTTCGCTGCGCAGAGTCGCGGAGATGATAAACCAACTTTGGTCTTTTCACTCAATATTTTCATTTATAATTTTGTTTCTTTGCATTAGATAATTTCAAAATGTTTACAATAAACACTCCTGAGATTTCTTTCTGATGTGCAAGAAATATTCCCTACAGATGAAATTATATCGAAATATATATACAAGATATAAAATCTACGTTTCATATATATATATATACAAAATATATATGAAAGTATTTGAGCTTTAAAATATACCCCTTAAATAAAAAGGCATATATAAACATATTAGAATAAAAAAAAAGAAAGTAAATAATCCTGATATTTTAGATGTGCACAAAAAATAGTTACACAGCTGGAGACAAGCCCAAGTCCCCGTGTACCAACATTAACACATCCGACAACATCAACAGGATCCACAACAGCACGATCAGTTCAAAAGCTACGATCATCAAGTGCGCCAAAAACTGTATTGACTGTTTCTCAAGAGGTGCAGAAGACAAAAAAGGAAAAGGAACGTGAAAAAGAACGCGAGAAAGCTGAAAAAGTAAGACAAAAAGAAGAAGAAAAAGCTGAAAAAGCGAGACTGAAGGAAGCTAAAAAATTAGCTAAAGAAGAAAAGAAACGAGCTAAAAAAGAAGCAAAAGCAAGAAGAAAGGAAGCGGAAGAAGTTTTGTTAAGAGACTCGAAGTAGGTTATTTATTTTGAAAAAATTCATATTACAAGAAAGAAGATTAGAAAACAGGTTCGATGTCTACTGGCAATTATCAATGTCTTCGATAAATTTGTATGTAGTCATTTTATGAATGTTTTGTAAGCATCAATTGAACCACTGCTTAAAGGATTATAACATACAATGTAAAATGAAAACAAGCAAAAGGTATTTTCCCGATTATTTCAAATAGTTTTTTTCTTTAAATTGTAACATATTGTTAATATCGTGCTTGTGGATATTTATATTAATCATTATTTAGTTAATAATGTGAAAAAATTGCCTAATAGGAACCATTCGTATGACTTGAGTAAAAAATTGCCAGTTTTATCACATTAT
The DNA here is from genome assembly GCA_022817425.1 of Gryon sp. ZL-2020. NCBI lineage: Eukaryota > Metazoa > Arthropoda > Insecta > Hymenoptera > Scelionidae > Gryon > Gryon sp. ZL-2020. Next base: position 6,527 of record JABFPJ010004962.1, on the reverse strand, counting down.
TAAATTAAAAAGGAACGTATTGGGTACAAAATAATTATTATATGGTTAACAAAATTAATATAATTTAAATTAACAGTTATTATTAATTAGATTTATACTTCAATTTTATGCTCAAAAAACAACTTTTTGTGCTTGGCCAGAGACACTACTAGAGACTTCTGATCACATAAAATCTGTTTTAATGATTATCTATATAAATATACCAACAAGTACGTTTGAAAATTAAAGTCAAACTGTTTTTGGTAAAGCAGAAGAACGTGAAAAATAAACTGTACTAAAAATACATTCAATTTCAACATGTTTCAAAATGTAAAAAATTAATAGAAATAGTGCAAGAACATTTTATTATTTAAATATGCTACAAGGAAACACAAATGAAATGATTTATGTTAAATAATGCATTTTTGTTTAATTAATTATGATACTGCAGCTTTGTTATGGTATGATGAAAAAATGAAATTCTACTGAAACGTTTCCATCAAAACGTGGATTTTAAAAATGTATTATTTTCTTTTTATTATTAGGAATAAGAATGTTCATAGTAAAATTGGCAATAGAATACAAGTCAATAAAAATTTTAAAGTGGCCAAATATATAAATAATCTTAATATCGATCACGATCATTGCATTTTTCTACATCTTCATTCATTAGATTTACAAAAAAGTAATCAAAATCACGGACTTTGCCTAATACTAAAGTTAATACAACTCTCATACAAATATACAAACTAATACATAGATAAACAAAAATAATTTTTGTATTATCAAATGACAATTGAATTATTGTATAATTTTTTTTGAATATTTTATTCCTTTACTTATGTTCATTTATAAATCCATAATCTTCACGCATCTTATTAACTGTGATGAAATGATATTAAAAACAAAAATTAAATATCAAAATGCGATTAATTCTATTTGAACAGTAAGGATTTTATTAATGCCTCTGCGGAAGAAACAAATTGTTTGTACAAGCAACATTATTAGAATGTTAATATACACAAATAGTGCACAAAGGTTATGTCACTTGTGTAAAGTTATAGTACTCGGTTTTGCTTTGTGCATAACCTTACACGGACCGAGAATCACCAACTTGTGCACAAGTTTTGATTATATTTTTCTTAACACGTGCATTAAAAAAAGGATACTTCTTAATTGCTTTATGTTCAAAGTAAAGTAGTACAGACAAAAAACAGTCGCGCATGCGTACTGTACGTTTGATGTATTTTTTAACATTAGTTCACAAAATATACCAAACGCAATTACGCAATGCGCATGCGCTAGTGTTTGTTCCCTGAAATAGGTTACTGGCCGCACAAAAACGATCGTTTTTTTGTACTTGGCCAGAGACACTACCGTGTCTCTTGATTTTCAACATAATACAGAAGTACACTATTTTTACTGATAATGTTAAGAAATTGTAAGTAGCATATCATTCACAGAAAGTCTTAGGATTATAAGTCGTACTTTTCTCATAATAAACCAAAACAATTATTCGTATTATATTTTTTATACAAAAAAAAGATTTCTTTATTTATTATTCATATTTAATGATTATTATAATAAGTTAATATTAATAATTTAATTAAATAATTGATTAATATTTACTTATATTTCTACATAGGCATTAACAAATCTATAATATTGTAATATCAAGTAAGTAGTAAGTAAAATGTAAACAAACTGTAACGAGGTACTAACTATGTTGACCCATTTCTGTTAAATATTTGTATAAACAATGATTTCCTGTCTAACGTTGGTTACACTAGGATATTTTTTACTAAGTATACTTTCTTGAAATACGTTCTATTGTTATAATCAATTTTATATTTACAATAGATAAAACTACTCGCTTTCAATTAAATATGGAACAATAAAAATTGTATAATCTTGTGGACGCAATAAGTAAAAATTGGTTTTATTTTCATTTAATGGAAAACATAGACAATACAATATATAATTTTTATTATAACATTATTAATGTATATATTATTCGACAATATTGCAAGCGAAATATATTCTAACAATTGCATACATTTATAATAAGCTATAATATTTCGTTGTACTTTTTTTTAATATTTCGATTTTATTATTATAAAATATCGTTTCATTTTGATCTACAATGACAACAAGAAAATCAAAAGTGGCGGATGTCAAAAAATATCACAAAAATATATTAGATAATAATAAGTACTTTTAAGTCTTTTATAGTTACATTTTATAATCACGATTAAATTACACACGTTTTCTAGTTTTATTATCATTTTCTTTTTATACGCATCGTGCTTAATTGACTGCAGCACCATAGTGACAAAAACAAGCATTACATTATGTAAATATATAAATATAAAAATTATTTATAGAAAAATTAAAAATATACAATTGTAATATTTTTTATATTGTTTTCTAAATAAGCCATTCAAAGTTTAGTTATATTTTTTATAATTTGAATAAATTTTTTATGTATTTGTGACTATAAAAAATGAAACAAAGATTGGAAAAATTCGTTCGTTACTTGACTTAGTGAACATTTTCCTCACTATGGCGCTGCGATCAACTCTGCACGAGACTACTATATCAATATTATTTAACAGATTGTTTACAATTAACATCTCATCAAAACTCTGAAATAGTCATTGTCATATATTACAAGTTCTTCGAGCTTTTTTACTGTAGAAAATTCGTCATTAATATGTACGATTTCAATATATCAAACTTTGCATTAACCTCAAAATCATTGAATTCAACTGAAACGCAAGATCTGTGATTAAATATACTTAGATAATGTAATTAATATTTCTGTCAATAGTATTCACACGTAAGTTAATAATGAGTCGTATTTCTGCAATCTTCATCATTCAACCTGTTTCCAATGTAAAATTCAGAGAAACATATAATTTTGATAAAACGACTCTCATCTACAAAAGTGTTAAATTTGCTCTAAAAATTTGTGTCGTTTGCAGAGCGCCAAAAAAATCGAATTATATATTATATACCAAAACAAATATTGGAGAAACTACGTAAATAAAAATTAAAAAAAAAATTGTCAGTAGTAAAAGTGAGCATGCGTAGGGATACTATAAACATATTCCAACCGGGATGTAAAATAGACTTATACTGTCATATTTAATAACGAATATACTTGTAGATGTCAGCGAATAATAACAATTTAGCTTAAGCACAATAATAATCATTGACTAGACATACTGTTTATGTATCAAAACTCAATACTTCAGAATTGCAATTTACATCGATTCATCTGAACAATAGTTCCTGGTCTGGGTCGGAAAATCGCTTTTTTTGCAAAACAACATATTTTGTAAAAAAATAACATTGATATATACATCAACATATAAATGAATCAATATGAACATTTGCTTAGACATAATCGATGTCTAACAAATTATTTACAATTATTTTGATTTGGAAAACTAAGATACATAAGCACTAAACCAATATTCATAGTAAAACTTTCATTAGATCGACGTTGATTATTTTAACTCCTTTTTTTAATATGGAAAATAAATCTATGGATCTAACAAAGGTCTTACAGCTGAAATATACAAGAAAAAAATAAAATGTTACATAATAGACCATTTTCAATGTAAAAGAAAAATTATATTATAATATTATTTTGTAATTTGAATGAATAATAATATAATCAAGCCAATAACTTAAAATTGCAAACCAACTAAACTCAAGTGAGAGCAATGCAACTATTTTATTATTTTAGAAATAACATTTACATGGATTGTAATTGTAGTATACGAAACGACTGAATAAAATATTTGCATAATGTTTAAGATTTACTTGTTACGTCAAATTTAGCTTCTTTAACGTGTTACAAATAAAGTCTTTGTAAATCGAAAGCCTAATAATTAAAAAAAATCAAAAGCTTTTTTACTATACTCAAGTTTGAAAGACAAATATCAAAATGATATGAAATATAATTCAAAATAATTTAATCGTCAATGATTAATTCTTGTATTATCATTTTATGTTCGAAACAATTACTCGTATTATAGTTATATATCGGAAATTAAGAACACACTACAACGAGAGAATAGCGACCAACATGATTATCCACATTATCAGTATTAACATTTAATAACAATAATTCAGTTACATTAGTATATCATCTAAAGATTTCTGCTTCTCATTTGGAAGAAACATCGGTTTCTACATTTTTCACATAATATTACTAAAAATTGATTAATTTTGTTTATTTATTTTATTTTGAGTCAAATTAATTAGTTCCTTTACGAAAAAAATATTTATGTCAAAATGTATAAATTTTTACCAAAAATATATTTGCGTATATTTCACATATATTTTTACATATATTTCGAAATATATTCTTTCCATTTAAATTCACGTTTTGCCAGTATTAGCGTTTGCAAATAAGTATTTTAAATTACTTATCAAACCATCAAAATTCGTCAAGTTTTATTGAACATATCAGTCTATTATGCATTAGAATCATATAATGTAGTTTGTCAATTATTAATCTTAAATATAAATGTAGGTTGACGAATCAAAATAGGTAATTGTAATATGAAAGTGAATTGATCATAAGAAATCGTTATTCTCAAATTGTACAAGCAAATACAAAATCATACATGAAGAACAATTGTTGAAACCCGTAGCTGGATGGATAGCGAATGTAACCAGCAAGTTTAGTAGACATTTCTCAGCTAAGCAGTTTGATTAATGTAGCGAATTGTTGACTCCTGTCAAAATTAATTGATTCATTTTTTGTAATAGACATATTGCTGCTATAACTATTTAGCAATGTAAAATGTACCATCAGATTCAGCATTTAAAATTAAGTTTGCGGAAGTTTGCGCCTGACAATATGTCAAAAATCAAACCATAAAAAAACCAAAACTGATTTATGTAAAAAAACAAACCGCTCAATTTTGTGCATTCTTTTTTGCAATCAATTTTGTATATACTATATAGACTGTCGTTTAATTTTCTTAATGGTATACTTTTTGGCGAATTTCTTTTATTCGCTTGATTTCGATAAAAGCAAAAGACTTAAAAAGGAGCAGTTTGTATATATGGAAGAAAAATAATGATATACATTTTACTATTATGACGTCAATTTACATATGTATGGCGAATATGTGTTAAGTAATGAGTGCAAATAGTGCTGTTCTAAGTAATAATTTATTATATATATATGAAGAGGTTGGATTTTCGATTCTTTTTTTCTTCTTTTAACGTTTAATCTATCAGGTTACGTTTAACATTTCTTTTACATTTTTTTGTTACAATTATATATGAATTATTCTCGGATATTTATTAAATAAAAAATACCTCGTGAAAGTAAAATTATAAAAAAAACTACGAGAAAATTAAAAAATATCATTAATGAAAAGTTCTGTTGTATTAAATTAATAGAAAAAAAATAATTTCATAGAACAACGTTAAATTTTAATAGTTTTGAATAAGTAATAACGTAATTAGTACATTACTTAACGAGTGAGAGAAATGCACAATTCTAAGTTAGTGTGAAAAATTCTAAAGCGAATGAATTGTGTAAAAACAAAGTCAGATTTCTTTTTCATAGATTTTTCTAATCATGCGACACTAGTGAATATTTAGACACTTATGCAATAATCCACAAAATCATAGATTAAATTAAATTAATTTTTATATATTATATTACACCGTTTTAGGCAGTTAGGTATACTAAAATATTTCCTACTAATAATGGAATTTCCAAAATATGCTTTATTTAAACGTACATTTACATTTTCGCCAGCATAGTTAGAATAATATTCTTAATCGTCTATCCAAAATGAAAATTGGAAGCAGATGAAAAGAGTCGAAACCATGTTAATTTTCAATTATTAGAACTGTTTAAATATTTTGCAATTCTTCCTTCTCGAATTTCATTTTAACTAGAGAGGTATATTGAATGACAAAATTATAAAATGATTTACAATATTTTCCATGAAAAAATTAGGAAAACATAATTCGTATTCCACTTTTGTTATGTAGGATTGTTTATTTTATGTAGAAGATACATTTTTTATTGATATATATTAATATTATTACGTACTTAGGGCTTTGTCTTCTGAAGTGCGTAATAGTGCTTTTTATACCTTGAATTGGGATAGAATAAAATATTTTCCCACACAAGGATGATAAAGTTTTTCTTCCCTGATACGCGATATAAAGAAAGAATTTTTCTCGCATTTTTTATGAATGCTAAATATAACTTACCTATAAAAAATGTTGACGATTATATTTATTTTTAATCAAAATTTCTTTTTCATACTAAATTTCAACTAAACACAATTTTTGTAAATTCTCAAAAAAGAAAAATAAGAAAAAACTATACTGTTAATAGAAATTATTATTAATAGTAAAGCAGCGCTAACAAATTGTTAGCAATAAGTTATATTAAAGAACAGTAATTGTAGAAAAAGAAAGTTTCTGTATATGCGTTATACTTAAAACACTATATTAAGAAATGAATAACTTGATTTTGATGATATGTGAAAATCAGTGTAGAA
>JABFPJ010004961.1:0-12873 GCA_022817425.1 Gryon sp. ZL-2020 | reverse complement strand
AGTTTGTTTATTACCAAAATTGATCCAGCAATTCCTAAGGAATAAAAGAATTGCTGGATAAATTTTGGTAATAAACAAACTTTATTTCTGGACACCGTAATCGAACTGATTTTATGTAAACAAAGGGCACTTGAGCAATCACCTTAACCTCGACGGTGCCAAAGCTGTAATGGATAGTTTTGACCGTTGATCGTGAGAAAGAGAAAAATTCTAAATTAAAATATTAGATGCTATAACATATCGAAATATCGGGATGTTACATCATAAACACAATTTAACATACAGTAGTCCTAAATAAAAATGTTTAAAATTGATTAAAAAACATGTTTTTTCAATTAATTGTGATTTCGTTAAATTTCAACCAAAATTATCTTTTTTTTTAATTTTTTCAGAATGAACCAAATTGTTTGTTTTTGAAGCGAAATCAATTCATTTGGCGAATTTTGCAGAAAAATGTAGTTGAAGTTGATGCATTTTTTACATTTTTTTGGTTTATTTTTACAGGGCTAAAACATAAAAAAATGTCACGTGTAACAAAAACTGCGTTTCACATGTCGAAAGAGGAAGAATTCACCTTTAATTTAAAAAAAAAAGTTAATTTTCGTTGATTTTTAAGAAAGTTACAGTTTTTTGAAAATTAGCGATTTTTAGGATGAAAAAAGCGATGCGTTTTTTTTGCGACCAGTGTATATTATGTATATTATGTATGTATATATATTTATCAGCATTTATTAAACTATCAGGTTGTACGAAAAAAATTTTAATTAATTTTAATTTTCCTTCGTATAGTGAAATTTGTACTTCTTTTTAAACGTGTCAAGATTACTATTACTTATAGTAAAATTTCATATTAAAGTTGACTCTCATTTTATAAAAAGTCCAATTCCTTTTCATTAAAACTTTGTGCTACGTAAATGGCAATGTAATATTTACACAGCAATATCGATTAAACTTTTAAAATTCTAAATGAGTTGTTATTAAAAAATGTTTGATAAAAATTGGACTTAGTAAAGCAAAGTAATCTAAAGAATAATTGAGCCAAAAGACGATATTTAATGTCGAAATTGCAAAGTCGACGAGAGATGAGATTTTGAATGAAGCAACTTTTAACATTTCGTTGAACAATACTGCAGCAACTGAAATAAGAAGAGAAAAAGTCATTCGTTTACTCACTGAGTAATGCAATGAACATTAAGCTGCGTACAACGACAGCTGAATCTGAGTTGCTTAATAAAAAGTACATAGTTGAAATTGCAACTTGTACGCCAGCCATAAAAAATATCATTAGACTCTGAAGGTAGCCATTAATGTGCGCTGTGAGTCCGCCGGTTGAAAATGCCAAGAAAAATGCCCGCGATAGTAGGATGGAGAATAAAAGGCCAAATGATAACGTCGTCACGAAGATTTTGCGTGAATTCAGGTGTTCGGATCCAACATATTCGTCGTTCATGCAAAATGGGAAAACCGCCTGCATGAGCAGGATGTTGGCAAAAACCAGCACGATCGTTAGCACAGGATTACCGTCGAGAATTTCCTCGGTGAAATATCGGTAGACGATAAACAGGGCGATAACGATGCAAGCAAAGGTACCGCAGTAGGCGATTGTTAGATATATGGCAACCCATTCGTTTGGCCTTAACATTGCCACGTTAATTGTGTCGAGCTCGGAACTCACGTGCGTTTGTTCGTGAAAATTCACACACTTATTCTTACAGTTGCTAGCAACATTTGCAACACAGAGACTTGGTATTTTATCCAGCGGCTGCTCGAATTTCCACGAACTTGGTGTTAGCTTCAATGTCGCTACTTTGAGTTGATTCTCATTCTCATTTTCTTCAATTTTCTTCACCAACGAGTAACTTGTGTAACGCATTTCCGCCATCACGTGCAATGTTTCGTACAATTCTGCAGGGGAAATGACTTCGTTAAATGCACTGGGCCGCCCCGTGCAAATTTCCTCCTGGCAAGTACGTTCCTTGAAACGTTGTAAGGATTTAGCAATGCGCACAATGGATTTGCCGAGATTTAGCAAGTAGGGTGAATGAATTATCGCACGTTTTGTGGCGTTGATGTAATTGTCGATTGATTCGCCCAAAGTTTCTTCGTTGTCGGATGATTGAATTGGCTCGGATTTCACGTAGTAGGATCCTAAGGGTATTACGTCTGTAAAAAGATAATATATGATCTCCTTCATTAGTAAGATTTAGTAAGCTTTTCTTTCGTTACACAATGGACACAAATTTTAATCTTAAAATGGTATTATTTATAAGGAAAAACTACATCAAAAGTAGGCTATATATATATATTTTAATGTAAGTATAGTAATCGACATACAAATTAGTTTTATATAAAATAAATTAGGAGAAACTGGTGACTCATGTAATTTGTTGACTCATTTTGGTAATATAAATATAAAACTAAGCAAATCGGAAAACTCTATAATTCCCCAATCATTAGCCAAAATTATAAAAACATGCATGCACAAAAAGCTACTTTAAGTGTAACGTTTTTAATTTGGAAACTCAACAAAAATTGAATATTAGATTTAGATTTTTATTATAATTTCTATATATTATATACAATATACTATTTTGCTGTAGGTATTATACGTATGGGTTTAATTATGTAATTATGTAATTTCATATAGAAGCCATATTAGTTCTGCATAAAGTAAATTAATTCAGTCATACAACGGTAATTGATTTCTACATCGTATTAAGCTGCACATAACTTTATAAAGTTAACTTTATCACTTTTAAGTATTTGTTATTACAAATTTAGTTAACTAAATGAATATACTTTGATGATATTTGTAATATTTATTTTGTTAGTAAAACATTGAGAACAAAAGTAACTTGAATACCCTTAACATAATTAAAACCAAACTTGAATATTTAAAGGAACAAAAAACGTCGAAACTTGTCCAAAATTCTGTCTACCAATTACTAAATTGTCAATCAGCTAATTAAGCAATGTAGATTGTAATAATTTTCATGCTGAGACAAAATTATTTAATTATATATTAAAATATTTAGTTTTAGAATACATAAATATAATTACAAAATTAAATGTTTATAAAAATTATGCAACAACTTTTAAGGGATACTTTTTATTTTTGATTATGAAACAAAATAAGTAGAAATGTATAATTATATTAAAGCAATTGTTATATAAAATATTGCAATACGTGCCAACATTATTGCAGAACCGTAATAAAGCAATTATCAAATTCAGTTAACAAAGAATTGATTGAGAATTAAAATGCACTTCAAATTATTTACCTATAAAACTATTCAAATAATCCTGTAATATAATTCATAACGTTGTATAAAATATAATGAAGAAAATGAAACCAACCACTGCATTTTATAATCTTGTTAACTCTGAATGAAATTATCGCCGTAATATTATTAAACTTTTTCAATAAAATAAAGTCTGTTGCATATAAAAAATGCTTTATACTTAATTGTTGTTGGGTTTTATTATTTTTTTAAATTAGTTTATACCATTTTTTATACATTTGATAAAAACATTATTACATTACATTTTTCATTTTTTAACAATATCCTCTTTATTATTTTTGACTCTATTTAAAGTGAATTTTCATTTTGTTTAAGTTATTCCGAATTTTAGAACATTTTATATTTTAAAATAGTCATTTTTTATATTGTCTCATACAAAATAGCCTATCCTTTATCAAACGCTGAATTTAATGAAAAAATCTGCTTTTAGTCGGTCTTATGCATGTCTTTCATATGTAAAACAATGCCACTATATTAAGCGTGATAACTAGAAAGTTCTCATTCACTTGCTCCTTCTCTTCTTCCTATAAAATTGATGAAGTGATTGTAATTAAAAATGAACTATCCCATTACTTTATATTCTCCTCTTATCATACGATATGCTATCGTAAATTGCAAAAATCTAACTTGGAAATTCACAGTAATAAAAATAATAATAATTCAAAAAGTTACGATATTACCATCAATATAATAGTCGTCTAAAGAAAGTAGTATCCACATGACTTTCTGATGCTGATTTATATGTTTTATCCAAGACTGAATGTCATTCCAATTTCCCACGGCAAAAATCGTAATCTCCGACATGTTTCTGACGCTATCTATATTTTGCGCATTTTTGATGCATATACCGCATTCTCGTGCAATATTCAAAAGTTTCGACACAGAAGAAACTGCGTCACTTGTCAATAACAAATCAATCACATCAAATTTGCTGCTGATAAAATTAATTGTCGCTTCGATTAATGGCAGCGAGAAATTCGACTTGGGATAATAATTTATTTGTAACAAACTGTAATTAACAAATGGTCTTAGCACTTCGGCATAGCTATCAGAAACTAAAATGCTCAGCTCGTAATTAATCGTACAGTCAACTGCTGTAAGTACGGTTAGAGCTTGTTTATAAACCGCCACTTCGTCGTGGCAGGTGTCAAATATACGAAGACCTGCAATAACGTCACAAGTTATATTATATATTAGGTTCCATCGAAAATCACTTTGCACCGCGTCAAAGTGTGTGCTTTGTTGTTGCTGCGTATATTTATTGCATTATAATGTAAAAGATATTGTTACAAAGTATTAATTATCTTTCATTTATATTTTTATCGAATTTATTCATTAAACTAAACTATAAGAATTACAAATCATTAATGTTTCATACTAAAATTATAATTTACATAAAATTGCAGCAGTAATGGAATGAACATAATAAGGACTGAATTAGAATCAGTTTCGTAATATAAGCCTGTTATTTAATGTTGAATAAATTTAAAAATCATGGAATATTTGATAAGCACACGATAGTTTGTCAGTTTGCAAGAATTTATAAATTATAGTCATGTTGTTTTTATTTCCTTTTTTTAACTCCGAAGCTGTTTCTATGAATTTAAATAAAAGCTGCAAAATTAATGTGTGCCAGCATTAAAAGATGTACTATATGTTTTTAGAATATTAAATATTATATACCAATTGACATGTCAGGCACGTAGTTATATTTATTCAGAATCCGAACGACATGCACCGCTGTGGAAATTTCCTGAAAACCTTTCAGCGACGTTTCGTTACAATACGGACCTTCATTAACATCTATGAATACTGTAAATGCACAAATAATATCATTCAATACATCTGAAATCTTTAAAAATGACAAAAGGATAAACTTTCAGAGAAATATACTTATAAAAATGTTTATATTTCATAACATATTTCACATTCTATATAGTGATTTTTTAACATTTTAATCATTCATAATAATGTTGATGATTTTATTATAAAAAATATACATTAGAATATATTTGATGATTAACTTTCAGTATGAACAAAAGTTTTGTATTTATTCTTATATTATGCATTAACATGATTAACTATTAGGACGACAAATAGTATTTTATATAATTTTATAAATTTACGTATACTTCAATGAAAATCGTTAATATATTAACGAAAAAAAAAGATATCATTTTCATTTATAAATGAAAATGATATCTTATAAAATAGTTACAGAATAAAGTATATCATAAATATAAGTACATATGTTATCCGAATTATTTATAAATCTATATAATTTACAGGAACATCGTTTATATCATTTTTTAATTTTTTAAAATTTCAGTTTAATTCATAATTACAAAAATAATAATAATAACCTTAAAGTGAAACTAAAATTATCATCATATTATGAAAACCCCAAAAAAATATTCTATATGATGATAATTAAATTATACAATGTGACTTTGAAAGTTAATATTCCAAATATTAATTAATATGAATAATTAATTTACTCCTCATCAGAACTTCATCACACTTTTACATCAATTAAGGAAAAGATAACATATACGTTATATAATTTACATTCAAAAGCTGAAACGGATAATCTTGATCAGACTAATGTAAACGTTATGAGACGGTATGAATATGGCTTTCAGTAGGTTACCGATCTTACGATCGAACCGCACACACAGTAATGTGATAGAACAGTGCTCCGCATTTAAACCATAAATATGGATCACTGTGCCAGGGTCGCATCTGATCTTCTCGTATTTATACCTGATTACGTTATACGCATTATTAATGATAAGATTGTGGTATGTCGCGATAAGCCTGCGGATAATATCCGGATAGATATATCAAAGTCATGTCAGTTATACGTATCCGTTGTGAACACAGGCTTTATATTTTCGAGTTCGTCTTATAAACAACAAAAATTCATACTTAGTTTAAATATTTAATATTTTTCATTTTTTAAGTAACTTTTTTTACTTTCACCAAATGTCATAATCTTTTTTTATGTCAATATGAGTCATAAATTCAAATGTGTACAGTGTAAGGTTTACTTTATTCATTTATCATATATCCTCAGATCGATAAACGCAAAAAACCGCTGAAAACTCGAGTTACAATAATGAATAATAAATATCAAATGTGTTTGTAGATCAGTTATTTGATTTGCTGAATATTTTATTTGAAAAGCTCGAAAAAAATGTTTTTTGCTCAAGATCTTCGTTTTATATGAAAGATAAAGGACTTGTTGAAATAGATGCTGAAGTAGCTCACCTGTTATGATGGCATCACCTGGCACTTCCATCAGCACATGATTTTTGGCACAAAAAATATCATCCGCGGCTAAAAAGCCGTAAACGCAATTTAAAAGGATAAGCAATTTGATGAAAATGCTCATTTTTACGAACAAATTCATTTGTTCTTTTGCTTGTTTACATTTGTTAAGACATTTGCATGAAAGAATGAATAATTGATGAAACGATAAAAGTCCTTATGCTTTGCATTGTCGTGTTTAGTCAATATTTACTGTGATACGCATCTCAACGTCGATTCCTTCGTTTTTCAAACACGTGCTTCTTTATTATGCATATTTCAACAAACCAATTTAGATTCAACAATTAAGTAATATTAGTAACAATTTAAATAATGCGATATTGCAAATTTTCTTTGGCTTCGGCTTTTCTCTATGGTCCAAGTTTTACGATTTATCATTCATTATTTCTGCGTCAAATTAATTATAATAAAATGAGTTGTTTCTGCTTTCAACTGTCCAATTCATTCATAATCTTTGACTGTGTAAGTACGATAAATATGTAAATGAACACAATATAGGAAATAATTGATTACAAGATATATACGTTATTTCACAATGAAATTCACGTGTTAACTAAAGTAACTACTCGCATTTGCAGAAGCAGGTGCTTGACTACATGTGGTGGTATTGGTCGGTTAATGGAAGCCATATTTCTGTCGTTCTTGGACTTTTAAATGAATTAAGTATTTAGTCACGTTGAATTGCGCAGCCATTTTTTGAAAAGTTAGGTCGTTAATTGACAGCTACATACATTTTTGCCATGTACAATCAAATGTTTAATTTTTATATATAATAACTTTTATATGTATATTTTAGATATAATTAAAAATATGAAATTTAATGAACAGTATTTTAGAAGATTTACAGTTGAAGAAAATTAGTTGAAAAAAAATGTATTATTACTTTTAATATAAACAATATTTATGTGGTAAGAATATATTACACTTCAGTGTTACGCCAAAGACGTAGAACCTAATACGTCAATTGATGTATTAAATAACGATAAAGATACACCGATAGGATCAGCATTCAAGAAAATTGATACTGTTAAAGTCGGCTGTTCAAAGTTGTACGAATTAAATAGATGGTGAAAAAATTGCGAAAAGCATGAAAAGGATCCTTAAATTGCTTTCTGAAAGGTCAGGATTAATTTGATACAGTCTCATATTCAAAATATAAAAATATAATCTTACAATATTTTGTTGCAATATATTATCATTTCGAGGATATTATATTTATCGTCTATCTAAGAAAAACATTGTTTATATTCAAAAACAGTTTAGAAGCAAGTATTAATTATTTAAATTATTTAAAATTCCATTTATTCATTTGGCTTGGTATACAATTCGGAAGAGATGTTACTTAGCAGTACAGTGACAATAATGTCGTTAATAAAAGAAAAATAAATAAAAATTGTATTACAGAGAATTTTCTACTCTTATAAAAACTTATCGAAATAAAAATAATTTATAATTTTATATCGCCATTGAAAATTAATTATGTAATTGTAAATTGAAAATATAAGTCAGGTTAATGTGAAAGGTATAAAAAATTAAACAAATATAATTATTCATTACAGATAATAATTAAGCTTAATAAATAAAAGGTGTTCATATATATAATGAAACTAAAAATATATGAAAAATACAAAAATAATTATAGCCAACAGCTGTTTAAGGTCCCTGTAATACGCAGTTGTAGACTCTGACAGATCTTTCTGCATAATGAAGTTGACAAACGGCGGCATTGTTGTCAAAAGACATTTCGCCAACTTTATATTCCGGATTGACGACGACCTGTGAACAAAAATCTTATTAATAAACTAATATTGTTGAAACAGGCTCATGAATATCACATTTCAGTATGAAATACAAAATTTGACTTTAAACAAGAAGAATTATTATATGCGCTTATAAACTGTGTCCGTTAAAATAGTGGCATGCATTTGTTGGTAATATTCTTGTTATATTTTAAACAAATATTGCTTTTTCAGAATGAAAAACTGATATTGATATAAGACAATCTGACAACATTTCTCCAATTACAATATTTCAAACTGTAGTAAAACTAAGAGGTTTATACAAAAATAACATCTCTATATATAGTATACATTGACATTATATATTGAAAATAATTATTGTAACAAGATTATGACTTTCATATTTTTGAAACATATTTTATTATCGTTACATTTTCCAGATAAAATAAGATTAATGTAAAGAAAATATTAAAATATTAAATTAAATTCGTACATAAAAGCTAGATTAAATTGAAATAATACAGTTATATAAAAGACGTAATTAAATATTTATAAATGTCGACATAACTCTAATTAAGGTGCGTTAATATACGCCATCGTGAGAATATAATAATATTCTTCATTATATTCTTATTATTATCACTATCCTTTTTTCTACTTTTACAATGCAAATATTCACTTATAATATACTCATAATTATTAGTAAAATTAACAAAAAATGTAAAAATATCATTTTAAAAAGAAAGATAAAGTAATTTGAATGTCTTAATTAAATGAACCTAAAAGTAGCGTTTTAATAAATAAATTTGTTTATATATTTATTTATTATATTTTTTCTTTATTTATTATTTTATTATTATATTTTATTATTATATATTATATTATTATATATATATTTAATTATTTATTATATTATTTATTATATTATATTATTATATGCAATAATTAAAATTATTTCAGATAATGGTATTCATTTGGTGGATAATTAATAAATTATGTGTTAGTAAATGTGTAGCAATGACATTATCTAATAAAATATATTCACCTTTAAGGTGTAATGTCCTGGCAATAATTCCGTAATATCAACCCATTGACAGTCAACACTATACTTGTATATATCACTGCAATTCACGGAAATTCCCTGGTCACCGTAATTAGCACACTTGTACCTGCAACAATGTCACGCTACATTATCGTATAACAATTATTAATTATTACAAATATATCATAAGGATCTTTGATAAATAAATTACGATCGTATCTTTCATTCATAAATCACTTTTTGTTGAAACAAAAAAAAATGAACATAATTATATTATGTTCATTTTTATTATTACTATAATTAAGAATATTATTTTAAACTGTACTACTATCCACTGAGTATTTTACAAATACTGTACTATGAAACAAATAAATCAAAGTTTCACATCAAATTAAAATTTAACTGTCGATGAAAACATTTTATATATATTTTTATAAAATGTTATTTATTATGAATTTGTATTGAATTAAATGCATAACAAATTCTGTATTTTTTTAATGTACTTAAAAAATAAATTATAAACCATTTTTTAAAATTACTTTTTTAATAAAAGCATAAATTTATTTTCAAAATTAAATCTGAATTTTAAAAATCTTGCAAAGTTGACCTTTTAAGTTTGAAGTAATTTCGTATGGGGATTACAGTTATGCAATATCTTATTTCTATTACAATGAATTTTGATATAATAGTATTATTTTTTAACTGCTCTTGTTAACCTAGGTTCAATTCCCGGTAAGCACTGATTATCCTCAAGGCAAAAAGAAGCTTTATGTCCTTCTGCGACTCGATTACCGTGCTCATCTATTACGTCAAACGTTGCGAAAACTTCCATTGAATGATAATGCCTACAAATATAACAAATCAAATTATTTTCCTGCAATTTTTTTAATTGCTTATTTAACATTTTTGTACAAATATTTATACATTTTTAAGTGTTTAAACATTTAAATGGAGGTATTTATTTGTTTGATATTTCTGTGACTTTAAAGAAAAACCGATTAACTCCACCATTTGACAAAATTGAATTAATAACAATTTTAGTAATAAAAAAGTGTACATTATTATTGTACCAGTCAATTTTTGTCAAAATGTACTACTATCAAATAATACCAGGAAAAGAATATTTTTTCTACATATTTGAATGCAAATTGAAAAGTTCAAACGTGTTTTTCTCAATATTTACAAAAATGGGGTTTATTAGTATTCCCTTGAAATCGCACAGATTTAATTCTATATATCAAATAAATAATACCTATGACACATATGCCATTCCCATAGATGTTTTGGTACTGCTGGTCGAAAATCGTCATTTCCAGCGTTTAGTATTTTGGCAGTGAATCGTAATAATTTTCGTGTTTTCGTATACCAATTGTGCGATTCTCTTTGAATTCTGTAAGCTTCTGCGGCAACGCAATTCTCCTCCATTGCGCATTGCAACCAAAATAGCGATCTATCCTCTAAGTGAGCAGTTCTCATTAACTCTTCATGATCAAGTACCAGATCAGCTATGTAATTTGAACACATAACGCTAGCCACATTTTGTTCATTTCCTACAATACATCATTGAATTTACTTAACTATCTTTTTAATAATCATACAAATTCTTATTTTTAGTGGATGGAATTTCATTTCACAAAATACCGGAACAATTTAAGTATCTATCGAAGAAACAATTTGTGAAGAAACGTTCCTTATTGTTGCATTGAACACCGCTGATGACGATTGGAACTTTTTTGTCGGTGAAATAATGAGAATATACAGGGTATGAAGCATAACCGAGTGCCAAATGTCGACAAACTACATTTGCTTCGATAAGTGACCATCCATCACCGCATATAGAACCCCACTCTAAAATAACAATTGACATCACATGAAATCTAGGATTTGATATGTTTATACAAAGAAATCAAGATATAAGTTAAATTCTTACTTCATAAATCTAAAATAAAAGTCTTTAAGTTTTATAAATTATTTTGTGAAGTTCTCAATTATCAAACGAATGAGAGAAACTTACTAAATACTAATTTTTTAAAGAATAATCTATACATAAATTACACACTATGTTTAATTTAATGTAAATTTAATTTCTTTTTCAGTTTGTTCTTAAATTCAGTGATATATCTTTATAAATAGTCACACAGGATCAATAATCCATTTAATTTTTCAAAAATTATCCTTCATCCTAAATAATAAATAAAGTTATTGGGAGTATTCTCCTAAATAATAAAGTCTATAAAATAAATGAAATTGGCATTTACAGTAGAACCTCGATTATCCGAGATAGCTGGGACCAAGCATACCTCGGATAATCGAAATCTCGGATAATACGAAATAACATAATTAATAGCAATTAAAGAAGGAAAATATTCATTTCACTAATATACTGATGCTATAATTGCAAAGACAGAAAAAGAGTTTTTTAAACAGTTTTTTAGTTTTATTATCTATTATTAATATTGTTTATACCTGAAAGTAATGACTCTAGTAGAAGAAAATTTGGAAAAAATTCGGGTTCGGGAATCTGTTGAGTGCCTCGGATAATCCGGAACACCGGTTAAGTAAGGCTCGGATAATCGAGGTTCTACTGTATTGCCAATTTAATGCATAATGCTTTGTAATATTTATAATTGAAAAATTTGGTATCGCAAAGATCGATATCGCAAATTTTCAATTAAAGAAGTGTAAATATAAATGATATAAAAGTTAATTTTATGTTATTATTATTTAAATGTGTACGCAAAGCACACACCCTTCGTGGAAAAATTAGTCTTGATATAATCTGGCAAGATGTATCCAGACTACATCCATACTATATCAGCACTACTTCTTCTACTAGGGCGGATATATTTCTTTTGTACACGGTATCTAAGAATGAATACAAAAGTAATACAAATAATTAAGATTGAGTACAAGATACCTACCTTGTGCTCAATTAAGTTTGTACAATGATATAAAAGATTCAATATATATAATTTAAAAATGCAAAATTTTTAAACAATGTTATTTAATTTATATTTGGTTTTATAACATTTTGTAAAATTAGGTTAGCGTCTGGAGAGATCTATTCATTTTGCAGGTTTAATTAAATATGAAAATACAATAATTCATTTATTTAGATCTAAATAATTTTGTTTGAGCATGTACAATCAAACATAAAACAGATAAAATATATAATTTATAAAATAATAACAATTCCCAGATCTGTTTTGATTTGAAACTTTTTTTTTACTGAGATAAGATATTTAATATTCACATTTATTAAAGCTTTAAAATATGAGATTATTTATGACTGATACTTTTTATATTTTAATAATAGTATTAGAAATTAATAAAAAACTTTATTTAAGCAAAATTGGAAAACAATCATTAAAATTTGAAAAAACGAAAAACATTTAGTATAACTAAATGTTTAAATTTAGTTTAGTTGTTTAAATGATTAAATTTAGTATAACTAAACTAT
>JABFPJ010004960.1:0-12874 GCA_022817425.1 Gryon sp. ZL-2020 | reverse complement strand
CAAATTAAAAAATACATTATGATCTATTATTACTTATTATTTTTGTTAAATTGTTACAAATTAATGCAAATTATTATGATTTCACAAATTTTATGACAATGAACATATAATTTATTTGTATAATTTTTTATATATTTTAGTTCTGATGAGGAAATAAAATTATTTCGAAACGTTAACACACAAGAATTTTTATTTGGGAAAGAAATTGACATATAAATTTTGTTTAAATAATAATTTTAAATGAAATAAAATTCAAATAACTGAAACGAAAAATCGAAATTGCTTGGCGAGCCGCTTTTTCGGAAATTAAAAAAATTGAACGTTTCCATTCAAACGTTGAAAAGCGTTAAAATTCAAAAAACGTTTCAGTTATTTGAATTTTATTTCATTTAAAATTATTATTTAAACAAAATTTAATTAATAAGTTGGCTCAAATTTATTTATATCACAACTTTTTGTAGTTATAATTTTGACTAAACCGAGTAATAATACAAAATATTAGGCATAAATACCTTGGCTCGTATATTTTTACCTTTTCAAGGTCATTTTGCATTATATAATTATTTCTTACCTTACAGAATTAATGTTTTCCATGTAATTCATTATATTATATGGTTTTATTCAAAGCAAAATTCTTTTTTTATTTTCCTTTAATTAATTAATTATTTAAACTTATTAATTAATTCTAATGTAATCATTTCTAATCTAATAAATAATTAAAATTAACAAACAATTTTTTTGAATTACGCGCTTTAATTTAATTAAATTCTATATATTTAAATTTTTTAATTACGTGCCTTAATTTAATTAATTTCTATATATTTATATACATAAATATATCTATCTATTCTATTGAATAATAAATTTTAATAAATTGAAATTTCGCGCTTTATTTGATTTAACTATTTCATAATTATTTCATTATGTCTGTGTTGAAGCCAACTTCATGCGTGAGACTATGCCTCAACTGTCGTACGGCGTCGCGCGGCTGTTTCTGTCTCACGATTTCCATTAGATACTAATAGGTTAGACAGAGACAGTTTTAAAGCGTGTTTTTGGTTTACAGAAAATAGGGTCTCGCTGTCAGTGTCGGTTGTCAGCTGATGAATAAACCTAACCTAATAGGTAAAATAAATAAAACCTTGGCTCGGCGGGTCGCTTGCGCGACCCTTAATTAATCATTGAATGATATATCGCGTGTTATAGTTCAAGTATAATTGAATTATAAGTCCAATATAGTAGAAATAAATATGATAACGTAGCGATTCATTCTTTAACTCATTCAGCTATAATTGGGATCCCCTCCACTTTTCAAGCTCGCGAAACCTATGTGACGCGAGAGGCTGACAACCAGTCAGATTGTGTAGAGCACTGAACAACCGCTTGACATTACGATTTGATTGGCCGACGCAGTCACGTGGTATCGTCGCGTCGCGCGCTGTACGCGAAATTTGTATAATATTTCATATAAATTTAAAATATAATATAATATATATAATATATATATAAATTATAATAAACATTTCATCAATATAATTTAATAATTATTGAATCATAGTTTGAATATTAAATAATTACTGCGTAAATATTTTACAGTAGAAATCTTAGTACTTTGACATATGCTTATTTTCCAATTTCCAATATTATTCAATTATCATTGTTCCAATATATTTCAATGAAATTTTTAATCTACTTTTTGTTTTGTCTTGGGCATCCTCCGAATTCGATCAATTAAATTACAATCATACTTCTCTGAAATGATAATGATGACATAAAAAAAAATAAGACATTGCAATCTGATTTCTTGAATGATATTAAAATAGCCGATTTGTGTTGTATGCGAAATCGCACAATCCGATATCAAAGATTCGCGTCAGGCACGGGATATTCATCATTCGTGCGGCAATTTCAATATCACGTCTTGTCATTGCTGCCGAATCGCGCGCGCGTCTCCCACGCTCTTCGCCGCACTCTCTGACAATCGGCTGCTCGCTCGGCAGCAGTTCGCGGTGGGGTGACGACGCATTGGCTAAAGTAAGCAGTTTGTCGGTTCGGCATGCAAGCAAAGTCCGTGCGCTGCCAGTTTGCCAGTCCACCCGTCGAGACCCACGCGACAGCTCTTCTGTTCCGGATAAAGTCGACCGTAACAACGCGCGGCTTAACGTAAATTACGCGATATGCCATCATCTATACGCGCACGCCGAGAAATTCAAAAATTCAAACGCGATTTCTCTCTCTTATATGAATCATTTTGATTTCTTTTTTATCTTACTCTCTTTCATTTGAATTCACGATCTTACTCGCCACAATTACGATACACGTAATCATTGCGACAAAGGTATACGATTTGTTCGACAACATTGTATAAACAACGTTTTCTATATCATTATTTATTTAATTTTTTTTACTTAAAAATTGTTTGTTAACGCCGGGTTTAACTTTAGATTTAATTCAAATTGATTATTTATACACATATTTTCTTATATATATATATATATATATATATATATGTCTTCAAAAATCATAACCTAATTTTACATACTAAAAACCATGATTTGTAACTAAATATCTTTTACAAGAAGTAAAAATATCCATTTATTTTTTTATTTTTTATATTAAATGATTTTACTGAAGAAATATATTCAAAATATTTCATTGTGTAAGCAAAAATTATAATTATTATTTTCTAATATTGTATATTATTTTTGTTCATTCTAGAAATGATTCTGTAATGACACAGTGATATAAAATCAAAGTGCAATATATAAAAATTAGTGGAATATTAAACGTATAAACAATTAATATTGAAATAATAATAATAATGAAAATGCACACAGAAGATTGAATTGAATAAATGCTGATAAAAAATGTTTCTTATGAAAAAATATCTTTAATTATGAATATCATGAAAAATTACATTTGAAAGAGTAGTAAAAAGTAATTATCTATGTTGCATTCATTGTACTGTTTTACAGTTTTTCATTACGTTTAAAATTAACTAGAAACAAACACTTGCTATCCGACACAAACCGCAGATTTAATTAATTTAATCTCAGTTAATTTAATACGGATTATTCAGTTTAAGAGTGCAAAGTTGCGTAAAAATACTAGCTTAAAATGAATGAAATATTTATCAAACATGATTTTTGTTCAACATTTTCATGAATCATACTATTCTTTTATCTCCAATCACAATTCGAATGAACAAAATAATAAAATATTATATACACATAAATAACAAATATACAAATACAAAAAATTGAATTATGATGTATTATCTTTTATAATGAACAAAACAGTTTTCATCGTTTTCTATTAAAACATTCATCAGAATTTCGATCAAAATAGAAAATTGTTAAATGGTAATAATTTAACAGAAATTAACATTTGATTACTAATAAATAAAGCAGTAACTACCAGATATTGTAACTTTTTTGCTATATAGTATATTTATTAAAATAATGCACTCATTTATATTAAAGAAGTATTAAAATAATAAGTGTCACATATAAAATATCGCTTAGAAAATAAATTAAAAGTCCACATTGTAACATTTTATTATTGTTCTATTGCTTCTTAGATGTTTCTTTTATCATACCTTTTTATCAGTCATACCGAAATTTCCGTTAAAAATATTAATACACGTAGCCAAATAATACAGAAATTTTTACTGTTGAAACGAAATTCGAGCTGTATAAGATAACAAGCAACAGAAATTACTGTTTTTTCTACAAAAATGTTTGTTTACATCATAATAATTCTTCTTAAAAACAGTATTTTTGTTTGTTTGTTGTCTTATACAGCTCGAATTCCGTCTCAACAGTAAACATTCCTGTATTATTTGGCTACGTGTATAATAAATAAAAGCGTTTAAAGAAGAGTCGAGCCGTGTGTATACAAGTATGCCGATCCCCACATTCAAAAAATAATTAAAAAGAAATGACAAAAATAAAAAGAAAAGAAACTGAAACTTTACGGAGATACAAGATTTACGCTTTTCTTGCCTGAGCGTTTCTCGCGCGAACGAATTCGCAATCCCTTAATCCCGCAAAGAAAAACGAATTGTCATGTTGGCAAAAACCACTAACGAGAAACCCCCAAATACTCGCAAACAATTTCAATTTTCTAACTGCTAATAATCTTGCCAAATTCTTTTCAAAACCAAATTTTTTTATCGTACGCATTGAATCTTTCTTACAGATGTTTCACAATTTCTTTGTTAATAATTTTTAAGTTATTTATTTATTTATTTATTTGAGTGATTTTTCACCTATTTCTATCAACTGTTTCTGATCGTTGATGTATATACTTGATTATTTGATATTTATAAAGAAATCAAATTATAATTTTCATAAATATTTTATTGGTATAACATTAATTTACATAATTAATGTAATACCAATGAAGATTAAATTTGAAAAATGGTTGAAATAATTACACTTGCATAAAAATAAGTATCATGTATATATATATATATATATGTACTGGCACATAAAATAATATTATTGGAAACTTATTGGATGTAATATTACATTTTTCATCTTTTCGATTATTTAACAGTAAATTATTAATAGTAGTGAATATTCATATATAATTATTAAAGTTAAATCGGATTTTAAAGATGTTTTTAAACTTTCATTCTTTAAAACTTTAAGTAACTTCGCGTACATTATACAAACTTATTTTAGATTTAAAAACTATAGCTAAATGTTGTGTCATTACTTTGTCATAATTCATTATCGTTAGGGCTTTTTTTTATTTGTTATATTTGTACTAACGAGATATAATGTCGACAGGACATGATAATTCCAGATTCTTTAAATCGGTTTTTCTGTCAAAATACAATTAACCTGATTGTGCGAATAAATTTCTACGAGCTAAATTCCAATCGTTCGCATTCAATTGAATTTTATTACAAATTGATGATTCATATTTATTGATTATCAAAATGTGTGCTAAATGAAGAATCAACATTTAATGCAAAATTGTTAACAATTATTATGAACAGTATTTACTAATGTCTATTTTCTCACTCTAAAAATGTAAAAATAAATTATTTATTTCAAATGATATTTTACAAGTGAAATTGAACTATTTAATTAATGAAGCCGATGTAACCAATAAATCACTTATTACTTCTAAATTGAAGATTGTTAACTAGATTCAAGTTGTATTTCATCTCAAAATAACAGAAAGATGTAAAGAGTGATCTCAGAATCGTAGTTAAGATTGGAAGTGATAGATTTGCTGACCAATATCAAATACAAAAACAATATAAACTGAAGGTGCAAGTGTGCTAAAAGGAAAGAATATGAGGAAAATGTATGCAGCAATCTTGCTGCTTCTGTTGACTCCTGCTTGTCTGGCGTACATATCAGGAGGAGGATCACGATACGAAACTTACAGAGGTAAAACAACACCTGAGAGTTCAAATGTTACCACCGATATTTTTAATCTCTATACTGAACCTTTCTATATTCAGTGACAGCTTGACACTACGAGTTCATCCATTTATGAGTTGCAAAATAATTAATGATGCTTTCGATTTAAAAGTCGCCATCATTCTATAAATATACCCAACTGTGACTATGCTAGAACCACAATTGAAATAAGATATTATGCGCCAAGTGGAGAACAATAAAATAGTTTCACACTATTGCCATCGTTATAAATGACTTTATAAATGTGAAGTCGTGCATTATAAATGAGCATACCTGAGGTGATTAATATGATGTGGTTATCGCAACATATTTAACCACAGTCACAATCATAAGCAGTTGAACATATAACGATGAGATCATCGTTATATGTTCTGTGAACAATTAAATGTAAACACTTTCGGACGATTAATGTTACGGTTTTTTAATTTATTGGCAAATAGGTTATAGCCAGAGTCAAGTAGAATTCAATGTTCCATAAATTGAAATATCAGCCATTTGCAGATTTCAGATGGTATTTCTTTCAGTTAAAATATATTTTTGGATTGCAAACTATTATTAATCTTATTACCCTTTATAGTTCAGTAGAATATAATCCGGAATTTAGCGTATAACAGTGGCAGATCCGGGGGGGGGGGGGCATGGCTCCTCCCTCTGAACTGCGGAAATATTTTTAAAAAATTGAAATTCAAAATTTGTATTCAAAGAAATTAATTTCTTTATTATTTATAAATTTGCATCAATAAATTATATAATGATAAAACTACAATTAACAATTGAAAACATTTAAGTTTTCAAAATAATATAAAAAGTATACATGAGTAATTTTCAATTGCTTGAAAATTTGTAACATGTTGATAATAAAATAAAAAATTACCCCCAGAATGTAAATAATATCTGAATAATCACAAATGAGAAAAGCATGCAAATACAAAAATAAAAAATTACCTTACAAAGGTAAAAAACAAACTAGCCAAGGCATATGGTTATCATGTTTCTATAATTTTCGAAAATAAATAATCAAAAAAATACTGATCTAAAAGCACATTTTCCTTCCTCCCACAAAACACTAGGTGATATAAATTCTATATAAAAACTAAAAAACAGATGTGAAATCCTTAAGTGAGCCAAGATCAAAGTTTTTTCAAAACTTTGATCTTTGAAACATACTGAAGTACAACATGTCATGTGTCACATAAATATAAAGTTTTCGTTTTAATAAATAAATAAAATGAGAATTAAATAAATAAAATCTAGTTTAGAAAAATCATTTTTATACTATTTTTTTAATGGATATCATAAAAAATGAAACTGGATATCATACAGAATCCTTGGCGAGCCGCCTTTTTTCAAATTGCATCAGAATACTACACTGTAAAATTATAATCTATTCATATTTCCACTTATGTAATTTATTATAATATTTTTAAATTAGAATCATATAAAATGAATTATGTGTATATTTTATTAAGTTGACTTAAATTTTTATAAAAATCCCTTATAAAATTGAAAACATTCTTAAAGATTAATATATTTTAATATATATTATATATCAAAATATAGTAAACATGTTATGAAAATGAAGAGTAAAACATTTTGAAAAAAGTGAAATTTAATAATTTAAAATAAAGTCTTAATCCGAAAATTAGTGTAATGGTGAAATATTTAAAAAACGCGGCTCGCCAAGGATTCTGTATGATATCCAGTTTGATTTTTAATGATATCCATAAAAAAAATTAAAATAAAAAAATATACAAATGATTTTTCTAAACTAGATTTTATTTATTTAATTCTCATTTTATTTATTTATTAAAACGAAAACTTTATATTTATGTGACACATGACATGTTGTACTTCAGTATGTTTCAAGATCAAAGTTTTGAAAAAACTTTGATCTTGGCTCACTTAAGGATTTCACATCTGTTTTTTAGTTTTTATATAGAATTTATATCATCTAGTGTTTTTTGGGAGGAAGGAAAATGTGCTTTTAGATCAGTATTTTTTTGATTATTTATTTTCGGAAATTATAGAAACATGATAAGCATATGCCTTGGCTAGTTTGTTTTTTACCTTTGGAAGGTAATTTTTTATTTTTGTATTAGCATACTTTTCTCATTTATGATTATTCAAATATTATTCGGCTTCTGGGAGTAATTTTTTATTTTTTGTCTTATCAACTTGTAAGATATCATTTAGTTGTAAATATTTCGATATTTTTTATTTATATACATGCAAAAATTATTTAAATACCAAGTTGTATTAGTGTATTCTGTAACTTGAAACATGGGTGCAAAGCCATCTATAATATGAATCGAAATCGAAAACCAAACATTTATAATAATGTTATTATTTTAAATAAACTAATATGCATTAGTGTATTCATTAATATTAGTTCTGTAAAGCATATTTATTAATAACCTTTTAACGCCATCTATTTCTAAATATGGCATTAAAATTTGCAACGAATTCCATATCTATCATGTTTTATATGATTATTTAATTATTTTAATTAAATGAAGTTGCGATAATAACCTGCAGTGCCATCTATAAAATGTACCGCATTCAAAATCTGACAATTTATATATAATATGCCACTACATTTTATATATAATTTGCCACTGTATTTTTAATTAAATCAAATTGCAATAATGACATAATAATAGTACTAGATTGCAACGCCATCTATAATACGCATTTGATTTTAAACAAACTTTATTATTAAATCTCTATTACTAAATTACATTAAATAACAAAATTATAGTCACTGAATACTTACGTTCTTATTAAACTTAATATTTATTAATTATTATATTTATATTAACATTACAAAAACAAGTGTCTCATTTTGAGACATTTTTAATGATTGAGATACGAAAAACGTCGTAAAATTGAATAAAGGAGACGTTTTTGGTGTCTCAATCATCAAAAATGTCTCAAACTGAGACTCTTGTTTTTGCAGTGAACTCATTTAATATTTTAATATATTTATATATTAAAAAAAACACATTACACCCGTTCTGACGACTCCATTCGTATACGGGGCGGACAATGACAACATTAGACATGTGAACATACGAACAGTTTTTCAATCATAGTCATTGACCTAAAATTTGCAAGTCGTGGCTCGACTTTAAATAGCGCACTCCAGCATTTGCCTATTTAATCAGGGAACGACGAAAACCTGATCAGAGTGGCCGGCAGCGGGAATTGAACCCGCTGCCTCCCGAATGCGAATCTGGCAGGCTTAGTCACTGTGCCAGCACGCTCGGCACAAAATTATAGTCACTGAATATTTGAGTTTTTACGAAATTTAGTATTTATTAATTAATATATTTTGATATTAATTCATTTAATTTCATTACATATTTTTTATAAAATTAAAACAATAATGACGCAAATCTAACATTTTAAATTGTTTTAATATTTATATCTCAAATCAAATATATATCAGAATCTCTTAAATTTGTTGTTGTTAGGAAAATTAAATCTTAATCATTACATTAATTATTAATTTATTTTGGTAAATTGAAAATAAATTGAATGTTTATTAAAATGTTTTTGCCGGGGTAGTAATTCTCACCGCGATAGTCATTGACTTATTTAAAATTATATCAATAATATATGAAAATATTTAAAAATTAAATGAATTAATATAAAAATATAATAATAATTAATAAATACTAAATTTCGTAAAAATTCAAATATTCAGTGACTATAATTTTGTGCCGAGCGTGCTGGCTCAGTGACTAAGCCTACCAGGTAGCGGGTTCAATTCCCGCTGCCGGCCACTCTGATCAGGTTGTCATGGTTCCCTGATTAAATAGGCAAATGCTGGAGTGCGCTATTTAAAGTCGAGCCACGACTAGCAAATTTTAGGTCAATGACTATGATTGAAAAACTGTTCGTATGTTTACATGTCTAATGTTGTCATTGTCCACCCCGTATACGAATTGAGTCGTCAGAACGGGTGTAATGTGTTTTTTTAATATATAAAAATATTAAAAAATTAAATGAATTAATACAAATATAATAATTAATAAATACTAAATTTGGTAAGAACGCAAATATTCTGTGACTATAATTTTGTAATTTAATGTAATTTTTAATAACTTTTTAATAACGAAAAAGAATTTTTTTGAACACGTTACAATAAATAATAAATTCAAATGAAATTCATGATAAAAAAATCACATTTCCACCTTGATGGACCTCTTAATATCAATGATATTGGCTGAAATTTTGGGTAGCTTCTTTTTTTGAGTCATAGAAACATATATTGAAAGAAGAGCGTGAAAAAAATTCTTTTTATTTTTTGGCCCAGTCTAATATACACTGAGGAAAAAATACATCAAAACCTACGTTTTTTTATCCTTCATAATAGCTTGTTTCATCTTCAATAATTTTTACATATTTTACCCGTAGTTTCTGCGGGTTTTTTCAACTGTTTTTACAGTTCTAACCTCACTCGGGGTTCTATCACATTATTTTCACTTGTCCAACCCGCAGAAGCTGCGGGGCTTTCTGTGTCGTTTTGACAGAAATCGGGTAAGTTTGCGGGTAAGATTTTTGCCTCAGTGTATCGTTTTTATTCATCTTTCATTATTCATTTTCTGCATTCTCCATTTTTGAATTTTAACTTTCTATCAATTCTTGTATATATTACTTTTTTCCTTTCATACTTCATTTTAAGACTTAATCTAAAGTTCAATCAAAATAATTGAGTGACTAACTTCACCATGGTAAGACAAATTTAACAAAGCGTGAGACAAGAAAAGGCTGATAAATCTGACAGTTGGAAGGAAGCGAAATTTCGAATTAAGAAAATATGCAAAATTAAGTGTTTTTTTATTGAAATATTACTTTTATTGAAGTATATGAGAATACAGATGAGCCTAATTAAGCAAACATTATTTTAGAAACTGAGGTATTTATTAAATATGTTTTCTATTGAGGTTAGAGAGGCCAAAATCGCAGAAAATAGAGTTTCGCTGCGCATCCTGGCTAGTCAGGGCGTTACATTGATAAAAATGACTTTGAGTAATTCTGACTTTTATTTTAGTCAAATTGGACACAACTCAAATTCAGAGTTACTTTGACTAAGAAATATAGTCAAAGTACACCGACAGTTTCCATATTACTTCACTTAATAGGTTAAGATTATGAAAAGAAAACAATCTGAATATAGGCAACCGAACTATGAATTTGGTCAACTTGACTGAATTTTAAGTTGGCATGAATAAGGAATAGTGTTATAGACACAGTTTGACTTTTCTTTATAGTCAAACCGGCTGTAACTGGAATAATGGTTAAATTTGACTATATTTCT
Organism: Gryon sp. ZL-2020; assembly: GCA_022817425.1. Taxonomy (NCBI): domain Eukaryota; kingdom Metazoa; phylum Arthropoda; class Insecta; order Hymenoptera; family Scelionidae; genus Gryon; species Gryon sp. ZL-2020. The sequence goes on along the minus strand of JABFPJ010004960.1, from coordinate 2,110 downwards.
GAGTGAAATATGATGTTTGACTACATTTTTTGAGTCAACTTTGACTTTTTTCTGACTCAAGATATTAGTCATTTTAACTCTGCATTTTATCCTCAGTGTAGCGCGCCCCTTGATAAGGCTTCTTTTAAACACCAAATAAAGATTTCCAAAAGGATTTTTAATTTAAATAAACGTTTTCAAACTTACAGTCACATATAGTGACATTATTTACAGTCACTTTTAAATTTTATCATTTTAAAATTGACAAATGTGAACGAAATAAAAAAGCTTATAACTTAACTAATTATCATTGTAAAAATATGATTAATGACTCATTTTGAAAGATTGCATATCCAAAAATATTACATTTTTAGTATCTCTTCTCTAATTGGTCGAAAAATGAAAAAATCGTTTTTTTTAATTCCCAAGAAACAGGTCTTTTTTTTATTTAACAATTTGAGAGAACCTTCTTTTCTAAATACCCTAACCGGTAATGTATGTTATTTTAAAGTTATTACGATAATATCATGTATTTCATTGAATTTAAGGTAATTATTTTAATTTAATTTAAATAATTACTACATAGAGATCAAATTACTTATTGAAACGTTCCAAATTCTTATATAATTTATAAATTAAATTATTTATGAAATGAAAGCTAATTTAGAAGTAACAAAATGGTTTTAATTAATTTTAAATTTATTATTTTTTAACTGTGGGCTTTTAAAAAAAATATCTTATTGTTGAACGACCTCATTTAACTTCATTAACAGCTGCAAACAATAAGAAACAACACATGAATTTACTTATTATGCAGAAAAAAGAAACAAGATGAATATTGACTTTATTTATTTCGATATTGAACAAAAATGTGGGTTACCCGACCGGACAAACGATATTTACCGGAAAACAATTAGCCGCGAGGCTTTACGCCGTCACGGAAACCACGGTGAGGCTTTACGCCGTCACGGTAAATGAATCAAATGTGAGGCTTATGCCGTCACGGAAACCACGGTGAGGCTTTACGCCGTCACGGTAAATGAATTAAATGTGAGGCTTACGCCGTCACGGAAACCACGGTGAGGCTTACGCCGTCACGGTGAATGAATTAAATGTGAGGCTTACGCCGTCACGGAAACCACGGTGAGGCTTATGCCGTCACGGTGAATGAATTAAATGTGAGGCTTACGCTGTCACGGAAACCACGTTGAGGCTTACGCCGTCACGGTAAATGAAATTTTGTGAGGCTTTACGCCGTCACGGAAATAATGTGAAGCCTCACGCCGTCACTGAAATCGAAATAAGGTGAGGCTTTACGCCGTCACGGGAAATGAAATAATATGAGGCTTCACGCCGTCAACTTACTCTTTTCTCGGCTTTCGCCAGAGGAGTTTCTTCTTCTTAAGGCTTTCACCAAAAGGATGCGGTTCCTCTGAGCGCTCGCTCTTATATACCCTTTCAGGGCGCAGCTTCCGAGGAACTCGCCGAACCAATCAGAATGTTTTACGGGAGAATGTTTAAACATTCCCCCATCACTTAACTATGGGCCAATCAGCGCAATTTACATTAACTAATGCGTAACATTACCCCCTCAAACTTTAAACAACCAATCAGAATTCATTCATTCATTGTCTGAATAAGCATTAACAAAAATACATTTAGAATGAATGAATTCCAATTTTATGTTTCTAAATCTCATGTACACTTTATTTTTTAACTTGTTTATAAATTTTTATAATTTTAATTTTGTTTTAATTTTTAATTGCTAAATTTCAAAGAAATTGCATTTTAAAGCATGATGTGACAGCTACGTACATCCCCATGTTGACCGCTGCGTCAATTCATCTTGACGCCAACAATCAGATATTAAATATATTAATAATAATATGAAAAATGAAATAGTATATAGAGAAAAAATTAATTTGATCATGGATGAACAAACTTATCAGGTTAGATTTTTCAAATTTAAATCCAAAAAGCTATATATTTTACGAAAAAGAAAGCATGTATTTTAAAGAAAGCATCTACGCATGCGCAGGACAAGCTGACGCTCAGTAGACAGCTGAGCGCGTACGCCTCTCTGTCGTTGTCACGAGGTAGCGCGTTCTGCTACTTAGTTGGACATGTTACA
>JABFPJ010004959.1:0-12878 GCA_022817425.1 Gryon sp. ZL-2020 | reverse complement strand
AATATAAATATAAATATAAATATAAATATAAATATAAATATAAATATAAATATAAATATAAATATAAATATAAATATAAATATAAATATAAATATAAATATAAATATAAATATAAATATAAATATAGTTTTTAATAAAAATACTATAAAATGTATTAACTTTTCTTTTGAAAATGACGAGTTAAAATAGTAACGATGACAATATTCCAGAAATCTTATAAAGGAGACAATCAAATTTAATTACACAAATGGGTCAGAAATATAATCAATAAATCATGAAATTTACACAAAGATAACGACATTCTCATGTTAATTTCATAATTTGTCGTGTGTCTTTTGTCTAATTTCTACGACTATGCAGCTTAAATGTTATATTAAACCTTTACTATATTAGTTCTTATTCATATTTATACTAGTATTTACTAAATGTACGTAATATTGTTATGCAAGCAACGTGTACGTATGTGCATGTATGTAACATTATGTACCCGATTTGTAACATTCACTGTCATATACGGACTATGCAAATACAAATGACAAATAAATGAATAATTATTTACTTCCATTGTAACTTGACGTTTGTAATGTTTGTAACATGTCAAGCTACAATTATGTGATGCATACTACATTCAGATCAGATAAACAATTTGAATATATAATTAATATTGAATTCTATTTATGTAATAAAATGTTTCATTAAAATGTGAATAAAATATTTCTTACAGTTAATTTATTTTTCATTTAAAATTAATAACGTAATTTTTTATTTGTATTTTACATATTAATTTAAATTCTGATACAATTTACAGAAAATCATAAAAGTTACCATATTATGCAGTAACGTATGGACATAAGTAGAGATTATTATATATTGTAAATTTCTGTGGTAATTTTGTATTAGCAATTAACATTAAAAGAATGTACAGCATTTGTTGAAAAAAGTAATAATAAAAATTACCATTTTAAAATGTAATTATGTATAATTATGTATATGTATTGTAAAATTGTATTTAAAATGTTGAACATATTGCAGAGATGGACATATTTCGTTAAGCATTGAAATAATAAATAGAATTTTCTAAAGATTAATCAATATATTTGTTTATCTTTGTTTATCCTATACTGTGACTGTCTTTTATCTTCATATTTGTAACAAAGTTTGTTCATCTCTATACTGTGCAGTTTGATAATTTTGACCGATATTTCAGTATGTCTTAATAGAATGAAACTGTAGGTGTATATATCATAATTATAATGTTAATCAGATTATGTTAATATGCATTACATTATATTAATAGGCATAATTACATTATGTTAATAGGCAATGTTCATCATAATTACTAAAAAATGTTTGATTATTAGATGAGATTGATATTTCTAAAAACAATCTTAAAGTCAAAATATGAAAGATAAGTTTTGGAGCAGGTGTCGTGGATATTGTTCGTGCATCTGGCATGGATTGTCCGAGAGACGCGAGAAAGATTGTAATGAAGCAAAAAGGGTCGAATAGTTACCCCGTCGATCTTCAAGTGTCGACAGTTGGTGTTCACTACTTGAACGCAATTGTACAAACGCACCAAGCAAATTTAGGAACATTAAGTGACTGATGGAGCTTACTGTTCTTCATAGAAACTATCATTGATATGTGTTGTGATGAAATTACGAATGTATTTGAATTTAAACAAACCATAAACTTGAGTATTGATTATTCTTTACTTGTATTTCTATAATTATATTTTATAATTTTATAATTACAGGATAAAAAAGCATTAATGATAAATAAATTATTGAATAGTTAAACAAAATATTTTATATATATAGTTAAATAATTTATATATAAAAATAAAAATATTTAGATAATTATAAAATGTGTACTAGCAAATTTTATTAGATAAAACGAAAATGATATAAAGAAATACAATTTTAAACTCATTGAGACTGTATCCTTATTCTCTTTATATACAATTTGATTTGGTCCTTTCACTGCGTGATTTCATTTTAAGTGCTAGCATATACATGATATAACACACTTTAGGGTCATAGTATTGAAGAACGCTGATAATAATCAATCATATACCTATTTAACATGAAAAAGAAAGAAACAAGATTATACTTCAAAGTAGTATGTATTAAGTATAAAAGTATATTATTATATTGTTAACATTAAATAAACAATTTTTGTACACAGTTAAAAACCAACCATGTCGATTTTTGGGCGATGGCGTATCATTCAAAGCCAAGTTGATTGGTATATTAGAGGTGTCAGAGGCACGAGGAGATCGCATGTGTCAGGCTGCATTAGCTGACCTTAAAATGGCCATAAGAGCTGCTGGTGAACACAAACAACGAATCACCGTTCAAATTAGCATTGAAGGATTACGATTACGTGATGAAAAAACAGGGGTAAGTCAAAAATTTAATTGATTTATTATTATTAACTATGCCCTTAAAATAGATATATCTAAAGGAATGTTTCAATTTACAGGATTTTTTGTTTCACCATCCCGTACACAAAATATCATTTATAGCCCAGGATATGAGCGATTCGCGAGCTTTTGGATATATTTTTGGATCTCCTGATACAGGTCATCGGTTTTTTGGAATTAAAACCGACAAAGCAGCAATTCAGGTTATTTGACATTAATTTACTGGATTGATTATAATCATTATTTTATGCAATATATCATTTTACATTTTAAAAATAAACAAAAATAACAGAAAAAGATTTTCTTTCAATGAAATTATGAAGCATACTTTAACATTTAAACAATAGTTTTTTGTTGGAAATTTAATAAACTATCAATGCTTAATAATAAACAATTACCTCTTCTGTATAAATCTCATTAAAGTTGGTGTGAAATGCTTCGTATCATCACAATTTCATTAGTCATTACAATGCATGCAATATCGTCAAGAACGATACCAATTTCAATCCGGTTTATCCCAGCACGATACTCAAAATTATATTTGCTCGATACTGAAAGCAATATCGACCCTATTCGACCGTCGAAGTATCTCTAATTTAATACCGGGGGCATGTGTAAATAATTGTATTACATTGTCGGTTTGTCGCGATTGACTCCCTTTGCTTGCTCGATCATTGGGAATTCGTCGAATTATGCACAGCTCGATAAGCACTCGTTTAAAGGGATGCATTCTCTTTTACCTCAATCTGAATTGTATACTTCTTGAAATTCAAATCAATTATAGTATTCCCTTGAATTTCATTTTACTTTAATTTTGTAGAACCATGCATTTATTATAAGTTAATTTAATTTTTCAATTAGAACTCCTTCAAGCTTTTTATTCTGATCTTATAAAATATACATTATATATTCAAAATGTTGGTGTTTTAAATAATATTTTTCGTCTAACCTGCATGCGAAGTGTCACTTCGCTCCCTGTGAAGCGGCGCGCGAAGTATTACTTCGTTCCCTAGGGCGCGAAGAGCTCCCTAGGGAGCGAAGTAATACTTCGCGCACCGCCACAGAGAGAGCATTTTCGCTCGGTTGTACTCTGGCCCTCGTCTCAACGTTGATACTCGTGCCAGAGTTCAACCTCGCAAAATGGACCTTCGTGCCCTTGTTGCAAAATATACTATTCCTTTGTTACATTTCATGAATTTAATAAAGGTAGAAAATCTCATTATTATTATCTAATCACTTTTAATTAAGCTTATTATAATTATGTAATATAAACTTAAAGATTGTCTGAATAAATATATATATTTATTTTTACATTAAAAAAGGTGTCATCATACTACTGTCAAGAAGTTATACAATTGGATTATTTTTTTTAGGTTGTTATGGCTATGAGAGATTTGTTTCAAGTAGTATTCGAATTGAAGAAGAAGGAAATTGAGATGGAAAAACAAAATAGCGAACAAAGTTCTATGAAGTTCAATTCCGGCGGCGTTTTTATAGAACCATCTCCCGACACAAAGGTACCATTAAGTTTCATTAATAATCTATTCATATAAATTATAATAAATATCTTGACTTCATTGTAGATAATAAGCATGTTGGCATTGCATGTCATGTACCAAAGTACAGCTTTAATAATGGTAAATCATAAAATTAATATTTCGCTTATTAATAAAGTTAGAACTTGAATAATAAAGTCTAATATGACGGAGTTTATATAAAAGATGAGAGAGGAAGACTTCGTGACTACGCGATTGCATTGTTAAAGTAATGCTTGTTAGAAAGACGCGCATTTGTGTCTGCTACTTCTTGCGTAGGGTGCGGCAGGTAGCGAAGCTGCTTCTCTCCATCGGCCATTTCCCGACGTTGATAAAATCGTCGGGAGAAAACACGACTCACAGACCGGCACGGTAGCCGAGCTATTGGATCTACAGATTGAACTAAACTGTTTACAACAGGGCATTCATCAATTGGATAAAATGATGCCAGAAGCGCGAAGGCCATCATCAGAAGATCCGTTTGAGGCAGATCCTTTTGGTGATTCGTTTACGAACGTTAAGGTGAAAAACCTGTCTTTGTTATGTGTCAAAGTGTGAACATTATAATGTCAGTTTTAATGATCAAATTGTAATTTAGGTGAAAGAAAATGTACAACCAATACTGCCACCGCCTCCATCAACTTCTAAACGGGGACATTTGGAACGTCAGCAAACAATATCAGCGGTAACATCTACTTCAGATTCAAGTAGTCCAGCAGCTACTCAGCCAACCAGCAAAACGCCACCACCGCAAGGATCTGTGCATTGGTTCGATAAGGAGACGGAAGACTTGTTTAGTGATGGGGAAATGGCTAAAAACGTAACGGGAGATAAAGAAAAAGATTCAAGTGTAATAAATTAAAAGATAATACATTATATATGAATAATAAATGAAATATAAACAAATTTTGTACTAATTGGTGTTTTTATCTATATTTTCAGGAATCTACAACACCGAGAAATGATTATAAAATGCAGCAGATTGATGTCTTTACAGAACTAGATCCCTTAGGTTCTGGTCTAATAAAGCCGTACGTAGATAAAAAAGATTTCTTTTCAAATTTAAAAAATCCTCCGAAAAAAGTCCTTAAAGATCTTGCTGTAACCAGTACAACGGGAGATACATTTCCAACAAACTTTAATATTACAACTGATCCAATTCAGCCTGTGAAAGTTCAAAACACAGTTACTACATCAAATAATTCAGACGAGTTTGAACGAAGCGGGTTTGCAAATTTTGAGAAATTTGAAGAAAAGGAAGGACCAAAATTAAGTTCTCCACAGAAGAAAGATTTTATATCAAGTACAGTGCACCATCAACCATTGTCCGTCTCACTTCCACCGGAAGATGTAACTTCTCACAAATGCAACATTAGCCATTATGCATCGACAAGCACGATTAAAGATTTTAAGAAAGAGTCGAATGTGATGGATACAGATAAAGAAACAAGATATTCAAGCCCCAGACGTTTTTCACGTAGAACTGATTTCTCAGCTGATGTACCCACTTATCAGAAACAAATGTCCATCGACAAATCCTTTCCGATTGATTTTTCATCATTATCTGAAGAATATTCCTCTTCTTCTTCTTGTTCAAGAAATACGTCGCGAAGTAATTATTGTTCTACTGAAGCGACGTGTCAACTTCGAGGTTTGTCAACATCATCCACGGAATTGGAAAATGTACCAGAACCACCACCCCGAAGTTCAGGAAGTATTGTTATTAATCCACCGCCATTACCACCAAAGAAACAAAATTCTAGAGATTCTATAAAACCCCCACCAAGACCACCACACTCTGATAGTCAGTTCCATTATGATTTTCTCGATCGAGATGAAAATTCTCCTTCACCAACTCGTAAAGATAGACGTAAGAGTTGTACGAGAGAAAATCGAAGTCACTTCGATGATAATTTCAGTCCACCTCTTCCACAGCTTCCGAAACGATTAGAAAGTGGAGAATTTGCTAATACTAGTTTTGAAGATTCATTCAATTATGTTATTCCGTCAAATTTACCTTCCTTTTTTCAGAATTCTATGTTGTCTGATAAAACAAATAAAACAAAGAAAAACAAACCGTCATTAGATATTACTTTAAGTCAATTAACGTCGTCAAATCTGAGTGAAATAGCGACTAGCTTGGATATGACTGTGGCACAGTTGACCAGTTTAACATTACAACAGCTAACTGAGTGTTTATCCAGTTTGTCACGAAAAGATTCGGTATTTGAGGAAAATACAGAAACTGCATCCCAGCAAAAACAATCCAATGCTAATACGAGTTCGACGACAACTTCTTCATTGACAACAATGATTACAACGACAACAACGACATCGAAATCTCAAGATACGTCAATGAACGAAAGTGTCATTTCATTAGATAAAAAATCAAGTGAAAACGATAATTATGATAAATATGCCGTTTTTAGAGAATTAGTTGAGATGGAACAAAAGAATGAAGAAATTAAATTTAATGCTGATTCGCAGTCAACGGGAGATAAAGTAGAAACGTTTGATGACAAAGAATATAATGCAGAAGTAAGTGCAGATGCAGATGACAACGAAGATGAAGATGATAATGAAGACGATGAAGATGACTTTGAGAAATTTGAAGATGCCGATGATGACGAGGAAGAAGAAGAAGTTGATGATACGGATAAGCAAAGAATTGAGATTAGGTTATTAGAGAAGTGCGAGTCTGAAGACAGAGATGACTCTCTTGTATCTTTAACAAATTTAACGGTAAAGTTGCCATCTGTGTCAGAAGATTTGAAAACGGAATCGAGTTATGACAAAATAGAAACTACATCTTTAACGACAATATTAGTTGAAGATAAAAGCGAGGATGATATTAAATCACAGACATCATTAAAATCGGTCAAAATTGACATTGAAAAATCTTCTGAAGTTAGTTTAGAAAAAGATAATGATAAGACAAACTTTGTTTCAGACACAAAAACTGAAAATATGGAAAAGAAGTCGGAAATCAAATCATCAACTTCAACTTCAAGTGATAGATACGCGGCATTACGAGAAATTATTGATGAAACAGAATCAAATACAAAGTCTGATATTGAACAAAATAGTTTCGCAATATCACCTAATAAATCAACGGAAAAATCTACTAATGAAATGGATCTTATGAATTTATTTTCTGATATGTTGTATCAACCATCATCAGCTACTTCAACAGATTCACAAAAAAATATAAAGAAGGAGGAAGATCCAAAGGCGTCAGTCATGGATATTTTCGAAGAAATAAAAATGTTAAACAGTACAACAAGTTCTATTCAACGTGAGAGTAATACAGCATTGTTATCAAAATTCGAGGATGTATTTTGTCCGTTCCCTGAAACAAAAGTAGAGGTTAAGAATGAACAGAATAAAGATGATGATAATTGGGCTAAGTTTGATTCTAATGTATTTAGTTCAGATAAATCTTCTGGCGAAGGTCATGGATCTGTTGGTGGTACTTCTCCATGGTCTCCCGATGGTAAAGAATTCCTTCGAGAATCTATGAGGTCTAAACCTCATCGTTATTCTGGGGACAGCGATAATGAATGTAAAGATGATGAAAGTGAAGAAAGTAATGGTAAAATGAGAGGAGACAGATCTTGGAGTGCTGGTATGGGAAGCAGAATGTCACGAGAATTTTACGAAGAGAATATTGATTTAGAGCGAGCAAGAAGTTTTCGAGACAAAAGCATTGGAAGAAATCCTCGTGGTGCTCCGTGGTCAAAAGGTGGAAGCCACAGAAGAGATCCATCGCCTTGGCATGAAGAAGGCAGATGGGAGGATGATCGCAGACGGTATGCGCATAGAAAAACATTGCATAAAGAAGATGAAGATTATCAGCACAATGTTGCCCATTGGAAGTATAAATCGAAACAAAGGGCATGGAAAAATGGTAGTAGTGGAAGTGGTAGTGGTGGTGGTGGAAGTGGTGGCAGTGTCGGTGAGAGGGAAGGTTTTTGGTCTCATGATTCAGCTGTACCTCCGCATGCATTTTACGACGAAGAACGTGTAAAACGTAGAATGTGGACAGAAGAGGAGATACCAAGACAAGATCCTAGCAGTCGAATAGATAGATTTAGTAGTCAAGAAAGTATGGGTTATGAAGATGAAGAAAGATGGCCAAGAAGATGGGATGACTATGATCGTGGTGATAGAAGAAGATGGGAAGACGATGGAACATTCTGGAATCGAAGGGGTGTTATGATGGAGAGTGATTATGCTAGTCATATGTATAGAAAACACGACCCACATTACTGTCGAGACCGAGGACTTCAAGGACCACCACCACCTCCACCACATGAGCGTGATTATCACATTTCCGGTAGTTGGGAGGATGAAGAAGAAGATTATAGTCCAGATAGACCTGAAGATTCTCCACGTTATATAGCACGTAACAAACGACACTGGCCCAAGCGACCAAACAGTGCGAATGATGATAGAAGCGTCGAAATGAGTTGTTACTTGAATGTCAGACCAAAATACAATATGTCTAGATCAGAGTGCAGCGACAATGATTCTGATCCTTATCACAGAAATCGCAGATCGAGAAGCCGAGATCGTGGATATTGGGGAAGCGATCAGGAATTTGATAGTTGGGGAGACACTCCCTTACCACCGTCTCACTGGTCAGATGTGCCTCCTCAAACCCTACCTCATCCTTCGTCTGCAATATTAGATATTAAAATGGATACTTTGCATCGAAGAAGAATGAACAGACATCGGACACGTCCTCAAATTAAACATAGACAACAACCATCGCCATTCGAAGATGATTTTACACAAACCACCGAAAGGCGAAGTGAAGCAGAATCTGCGCCAGGCCCAGAACAACAAAGAAGTCCACGCATGGTTGATTTGGATATCAAACAGCAGCAACAACAGCAAGCTACACTAAGTCCAAGAAATGTGAAAGACTCTAAAAAAGATCCAAAGATGCAGAAAAGTTCAAATTACTTTGACGATGATCTTACACCAACGGCCAGTGTTTCAAGTGATACATCCGATCGTCAGCATAGAACAACTTTTGGTTCTGGATGTGATTTAAAAGGCACACCGGAAGAGCTTGTGACTGATCCTCCAGAGCAAAAAAATCCACCACAGGCTGATAATTTTTTGCCCGAAGATAGTGGTCGAGGAATGAAAAAAATTTTTAATGGTGCTGATTCAAGATTTGATGATGATGCTTTTGCATTCCAGTCGGAGCTTGAAGATCAAGTACCTGAAAAAACTGCTGCTATTCCACAGAAGAACACTACTCGGCAGATGAAATATGGAGGAAAAAATCAATATATTAAAAAATCAGAGTCTGTAAATATATTTAGTCGAGAGAACGATCCTTTTGACGATGAGTTTTTTCATTAAAATAATGTAATAACGATATAAACTGATGATCGTATCTTCTTGCTGACAATGTATTGTTGATCAATAAGATTATTTCTAACCTTTTTACCTCGCTACATTATGATAACTTAACTTTTGTTAATATTGTTATTGTTATACAGTAGTATGTGAAATAATATTACTTTGAAAAACATCAATAACTCTATCAATTAAATACATTCAAAAATCGCATTTTTGAACTTCATTGAAAACAATGGCGAATTCGGAAACTAAGAATATTTTGTATTTAAAAAGGACACACTTATGTGACTTGAATTGTCCATCCTTTTTTAATACAAAATATTCTTAATTTTCGAATTCGCCACAAGAAAAGCTTAAAAAATACGCGAATTAAGCGTGTATCACTCGTACGAGTGTCTTATTTGTATTTTTCGTGTAAGGTATACGATTTTAGATTCGTAAACGAGCAATTTTTTTAATTGCATAGGTAATATTTACATTACGCATGTAAAATATTTATAAATATTATACATTAAGTACTAAAATCGAATATTTTATTAGATTATTGCAGACAATATTATAAACAATTTTTTAATTTAAATTTTATAAAAAATAATACATTCTAGAAATTAAAATGACATAAATAATTTTATTGAATAGAATGTTTAACATTATTTATCATTTTTGTAAATCAAATTTTAGAAATTTTTTAATTATAATATCTTTTATTATTACTGTAATATTTTTGCGTTGATATGAAAAAAGTCCATTCGTACGAATAATACATCTCTAAAAATACATTGATTTTATACATTTTTCGGGTATATTTTACAAAAACATGAAACAGATAGTAGAATTATCATAAGAGTTTTAGTTATAATTTAAAATATTTATAGATAGTTATGATTATTAATTTATGCCGAAATTGAACAATTGCTGCATCTATGACCTGATGTGTACAAACGTAAAACTAAACCTGTTTTTTTTTATAGAAGCACCTGATCTATTTAAAAATGTTAATGAAGAAATATGTATTTAACTATTTATTTCAACTGAATTTATGTTCTTCACAAAAAATTAGCTTTGTACATTAAAAGATGTTATTGTGTTTGTACTTGTTAGGTCGATCATAAGTTTGTAACATTTGTTTAAAAAATCTTTGTAATAATTATTTTAAAAATTTAATTCAGTAGAAAAAAATTAAGTAAAATAATTTCTTTATTAAATCCGTAAATATTTATATTGTTACTTTTTTAGTATAATTTATTCAGTTGATTCGAAAACCATTTTAGACCAAATAATGTAAATATTTCATTATTTTCTTATAATAAGAAAAAACGATTAGTCAAATTGTTTGTAAATTTGAAAAACTGATCATAGTACGAAATATTTTTAGGCTGTGATTGAGACGTGTAACAAAACTCATTTTTTGTGAAGTTGTGTTATATGTCCAGTTACTGTCGAGTTAATTTCTTATTAATGTATAGCTAAGTTATTATGTAATTGGAATCGTTAGTCATATTACTGATAAAATCAATGATTCCCCAACATTTGGAATCCGATTAACATTTCAAAATTCTTATTGGTTTTTTGTCCAAATCACAATTAAAGTAGAATTTGGAATTGTAAGTTATTAGATTTTATTGCTCGATTTTTGATTGGCTAATTTTATTTTTAATATATTTTTTGATTATTGTAATTTTCCAATAAGACATATTATACTGGAAATCATTGTAAATTTATACCAAGCTGCAGTTATTTTTTATTGACATGTATTGTGATTTCACAATGTTTTCCAAAATGATATGTCTTATTGGAAAATTACAATAAAAAATGTACATTCAAAATAGAATTAGCCAATCAGAAATTGAGTAATAAAATTCAATAACTTACAATTCCGAAATTCTAATTTAATTGTAATTTGGACAAAAAACCAATAAGAATTTTGATATGTTAATCGGATTCCAAATGCTGGGTCCTTCTATGTGAAAAAGAAAAAATCTGTCCATCTTTGTAATTTAGTTATTACACAATTCAGAGATGGACACAAGAATATATATGTAATAGAAAGGAAAAAAAGTATATAGGGAATTCTTGTATACTTAAGTTGTTTATCCTTTCCACCGCAGATATTATTTCGTTTCACATGGAATGTTCCAAATATCAAGTGACTATTATATGTGCATTGTGAACGAAAAATTCAGTTAGTTACTATATTCGATTGTATCATTGGCAATAATGTTAAAAAGTTAATAAACATTTGAGGGAGAAATTATGTAAAAAGTATCATCACGTGATTTGTGCGTTAAGTAGATATGTATGATAGTTCGAGCATTTGAATGTGTAACTTATTATTTTCATCACAACATATCCCATAAATTTAACGGACATGATAAAACAAAACTGTCCCAAAATAAACAATTTTACATTTTGCTTTCTTTTTACAATTTTACGTTTTTTATTTAAAACATTATTTTGTCACGCAGTGCAAAAAATGCAGTTTCCAGCCCTAATGTGGATTTTGAAAACTGCATTTTCGGCAACCTTATGATAAATATATTTCGCATCACGGCAAATGAACGGACATTCTTTTTTATATCTCTCATGGTACAGAATATGCTAAAATATGTAGCTCTTTAATTAGAAAAACTTATTATTTCTGAAATTATTATAAAAAATTAATTTTTTGGGAAATTGTTTTTTATGTTCTTTAAATGTACATTTTTATTTTTTCAATATACAATATAAGTACCTTATGTTTAAATAAACATATAAAACATAATGTAAATCAAAATTTTCTCTTCATATGCGTGACTAATACCATCATTTTATAAGACAACAATTTCAGCGCAACCTCGCATCATTAACTTTTATCGCAGTCATTTCACAGTACAATATCACAGTTATAGCTGGATCACAAACATCTCACAAGTGTAAAATTTGAGTTTTTGTATACAACTTTGGATTTGATTACTCTTATAACTTGTTCTTGTGATAAGAATTTACAGGCTATGCAAAGAATTATTTCGTCTTAAAAAAGTTATTTTCGTCACTCGGGGAGAAAAAGTGCCCTTTTCCTCCTTAGGGAGTTTTCGGAAAACGGCATTGTTCCCTCCCTCGTAACGAAAAATGTCGTACGCAGCATTGGAGATGATCGGAAATTCTTTTCTTTTGCGGTTACAAACTCGCCTTCGGAAAAATGAATTTCTGTTTTCATCTCTCTTGATGTAAAATATACTATTACACTGAGGCAAATTTTACTTAACAAAAATTACTATGATTCATTGAGAAAGTGTTGTATTCCGGTATTTTTGAAAAAATTACTATAAAATATAATAAAAATTATTATATTGTGTTATATATTTTGTTTTACACATAATAGTAAATTTTATTATACTAGTGAATGAGTCGTGCCCTCCGGGCGCGAAGCCTCTGATTCCCTTTTTGAGTTTGACTAAATGAGTATATACAAAATATAATTTTGTTAAATTTAATATTTTCCTTTAAATATTGAATATAAGTAATTTAAATGATTGTTTAAATTTAAAATGAAATACAATTTA
>JABFPJ010004958.1:0-12879 GCA_022817425.1 Gryon sp. ZL-2020 | reverse complement strand
ACAAGAATTTTTATTTGGGAAAGAAATTGACATATAAAATTTAATAGAGGAACAACATTATATTTATCCTCTTTATTATCAGCAAACTTTTATACTTGCAAGCACGTGCAAAAATATTATTAAAAATAAGTGAAATGTTTAATCTAAATTTAACTTTGATTAACATATCAAATATCTTTGTGCTACGTTAATAAAAATGGGATTACGTGAAATCATAATATTTTAAGTCAACATAAAAAAGGATTTGTGCTAAGTCAAACGTGCTTGTTATTATGCACTCAAACTAGCAATCGTTGCAAAATATTGCAGAGAAAGTACAATACATCAATAGTTACAGAAAATTGGAAAAAAAGTGTTTCAATATGTGCAGTAATTTTGCAATATAACTTATTGGTGAAGTTGAAATGATGATTGAACCAGTTGAATTCTCGGTCATTTTGCATTTCCTGCAAACAACAATAACAGCAGTTTCGCAATATTTTCGTCGAGAAGCATTATTAAACCTATGATCCTGTGTGATAACGTTCTGTGGTTGGATAGATAAATATGTTACCCTTCGCAATAACTGATATTATATATATCTATAGATAAAAGCAATCCGTATTGCAGCCACAAGCATACGAATAACCTTTCCACGCAGATGCAGTGGCCCAAGTAGAAATTGTATTAGTGCTATTATCAGATCCTGATCGAGCAAAATCTATCACTATCACAGCCCTATTAGGATTGTAGGCAGTTTTATAACACTTAAGCATGCGACGCTTCTGAAATCAATAAAGTTGCCGTCGTAAATATAATAAAACGAAAAAGAAAGACAAAGATGCATCTTTGCACAAACTTAACACATAATAATTATTGCATTAAAATTATTAACTAATAGTTTATAGAAAACTTTTTGTTAAATAAGGAACAATAAATCACTTTAATAATAATAAATTTGTTGAGTGCACTAACTTTTGCAAATGGATAAGTAACGAGCAGATTTATTCCTACTTCAAGACTTTTTTGATAAACAATATAACTCAAAAGAAAGGTACTGCTATTTTCATGGCAAAAATTTTCCTTAAACATGCAAGTTAGTACTTTACGTTGCTTCTTTCAACGTTCTAGAACGAGAAAATTGATCTAAAATTCAAATTTATGTGCGTATCATATTATAACAATAACTTAACATTTTCAGCAACATCGACCATTACTGTAAATATATAGGATGCATATAAGGCTTGCTAATAAAGTTTCCGGTATTCCCGTTTAAGCCTTGCGTATGTAATATTCTAACGACATTTACATTCTCATACGCTGTTAAATATAATGATACAAAAAGTTAATTATAAATACAATACTTCCGTTCATCAAAATTTGTAATCCTATGCAGTTAAAATTCTTTGCCATTATTATCCTTTTTTCATTTTATTTTCACTTATAATATAAAATAAATGTTTAAGATTAAGTATTTTTGTTTACACGGCACTTAGATAATGATGTGACCCGTTAATATCGAAAACAAGATTGCAGCATGGTATCGATAAGATGTCTCAATATTCGAACTTCGGCTGTGATCCAATAAATAACTTCAAAGTTGAATGCATTTAATATGACAATTTCATTAATTATATTAATCAGTTAATCATTAATTAAGTAAAATTGCTGATAATTAAACATTTTACATTTTGTTTATTAAACAATCCAAAAAATATTATTACTTTTACTATTAATAAATTTTAAAAATTAAAAGTATTATTATACATTTTCATTTGAACTTGCTTTCATCCTTTTTTCATCCTCGTTTCACCCTCTTCATCCTCTTTTCATCTTCTTACGAAAAAAGTGTTTATGGAAAAAAATATATATGTATATATATATATATTTTCGTAAACTGATGATAAATGGAGGCTAAAAAGGTTGAAAGGAGGATGAAAACAGGCTGAAGAGGTTCAAAATTTGAATCTGTTTTGATCCTTGAGATGACATTTTTAAAATTATCCGCATTCTTCAAACTGAAAAGAGGTTGAAATTTGAATGCTTTCGAAATATTTGTTCAAATTCTTTTCAGTCTCTTTTCATCCTCCTTTCAACCTCTCTTCTAGAGGCTCAAATTTTGTATTTTGTATACAAGATCTTGTATATTATCTAATAAATACAAATGAGAAAATAAATTTGCACTTCTTATGAATATCCCAGCTGAATATCCTATATAAAGTCGACATGCCTCACTGTACATGTCACTTTCTTGAGTCGTTCCATAATCACGTACATACGCCGTAATACGAACATTAACATGATATTCATATTAATGTAATGCACGAAATTCAGACTCATTTATGCAATTTTACCAATTTAAAAATATTTTCCGTCCCGTCAATCTTCCAAAAACAATACATCACATCACAATTTTACTTTCATGATCCATCAAACTATACAACTAAAAACGTAATTTCGCAAAAGCAGTAACCACTTACATTCGACTATTTCTGTAAGAATGTCATGGAGTCTTTACGCGTAATATATCTCCTCCAAAGTTCCATTACATCCAAGATTTTCAATAACCAACTCTTTCTTTTTTTTATTTTTTTTTTTTTTTTTCATTATTGTCTATTTTTTCCAATTTCATTTAAAAAATGAAACTTCATATATTTCTATTTCTTTTTTCTCTATTTTTAACTCAAAAGTTTCTTTTCTTATGACAACTCCGCAATTGCGTTTTCGCAATGCAAACGTTGGTTTATCAACGACATTAAGCGGGCCAATGTTTCTGGCCTGGCAGCGTTGTTCAGTACATAGATTCCCCACGCCCACAGTGTTTGTCTCGAGATTGTTACATTAATATTGATTGTCTTTGATTAGCATTAAAGCGAGCCAGAGGTCGTTGTAAAGGATCACGAACAATTTTCTCGTCTTTGATGATCGGCGTATTATCGAAAAGCCACAAACATATATACGGGAATCACTTCGCCATGCGTTAAGCAACGGTGTTATCTGCATATGTAAAGCATAAAGCTGATTAAGCACAAACACCAACTTGCCGACAATTACAACTACTGACTGTGCCTAACACTTTGCCCGCACTATGCATTATTTACACACCGAGATCATTATGATTACGGATGAAGTCGACGTATCGCCGCAATGTCTTATATGATTATTCCGCTCGATCTCAAAAGGTGATTGTGATTGCACCAACTAAGCCAAGAGAAATTGTCATTAAATTACGTTTACTAATCCTTCATTGAGTTTCAAACGTTATTGTTCGTTACTTCAGAGATAATGATTAAAGTTACTTCAAGTTCAAGTTTAAGAAGTAAAAGAGAAAAAAAAAGGATCAAGTCAATTTAGATGTTGGCTTTGTAAATGCAAACTTTACTTGTATTGTTCAAGAATATATCTCTCGAGTATATTATTTGACAGCGCGTTTTATATTAAATCATCAAAGAAAAATATTGACCTACTTTAAAAGCTCCGTAATTTAACGAATACACAGACAATGAAATATCATTATATTCGGTTAAAATGGCATCGACTTATAAAAGAACTTTGCAACAACAAAATAATTTCAAGAATATGTCTTTTGTTTCTTTTTGTCTTTGCAATCAAAACGGTTTGAATAATTTGTGCGTACGAAAATGCCAAAAGTATGAGGCATTTTTCGCTTGTATAAACTAGATCATTGTGTTATTGGATTAATGCATGAGTCACTGGGTAAGTAGTTCATAAAATCATTCACTATGACTACTAAAACATGAAATCAGTGAAACAGAAAATCATTCATCTATTATCCTCCTTGAGATAATCACAAGCATGTGAATGGTTGATTAAAAGTTACATTTTTGTAAAGCAAGTATGGCTAAATTCCGAAGAGAGTTGAAATCTCCAAATCCCAGGACGTGGAAGAAAGCGTCTTCGGTTGATCAGTTAGCTCGGATCCATCAGTGGCTTCATCACAAATTACAATCCCCAAGATGATTAGGATAAGAATATGCATAATTAGCGGCTTGGTCGGAGTTGAATAGTTGTCCGGATGCGCAACGTCCTCGAAATTACAGCTAATCTCAGTTTTACTCGAACACATAGCTGTTTAAGCTTTGCTTATGCAGCCAGCAGAGAAAGTCATCTAAATGGAAATAGCTTGCAAATAATAGGCCAACTAAGACTTATCAAAAGAGCTGAAAGGTAATTAAAAAATCGTAAGTGGGCGCGAAATCTCTGGTATTTGACAAAGAATTTGTAATCGAAGAAGACGATGGACATAACACAAAAGAGGAAGAAGAACTTTTTTGGAACTAATATGTATTGACCTTCGGCGAGGATCTTTGGAAATAGAATTTGAATGATTTGTCGGAATATATTGAGGATGGAATGTTTAAGCAGGATCATATTTGCGAGAAGCATTGAAGCCGATGACAAAGACCAATCAATTTGGTGGCGAACAAGCATCGATCCGCGCTTGACACTAATTGCTATACCGATTGTTTTGCCGCTTTTGTGCAAGTATGCAAAAACGTATATGCGCGCCAGCGCCTCACGAGATATCGACACACTTCGAAGAGCTCTTTCTATGAACAATATCTGTGTCTCGCGTGTGCGCGCCGCCCAAGTGTGGTGCGCGAAGTTATCAAAATAGGTTAAAAAAGTAACGGCTGATGGATACACGGCGTATTAAAGGTGATAGCAATTCTTATTAGATTTGGAATCACAGTTTTGGACGTTAGCCAGAGTACGTTTTACTTTTTTGTTCAACATTTATTTCGTATTCTTTCAAATCCTCGTTTTGTAATTGTCTGATTTAGTGTTAACTTTTGTGAATCATATTTTCACGTTTAATAATTATTGATGATAACTTTTGTTTCATGCTGCCTGGGTTGGCTTTAAATACTTTATTCGATGTATTTTTGTGTAAAGTTTTTGATCGATGATCAAAGAGAATGAAAATTCAAAATAATTTGAAATGTTGACACAACAGAAAATACAACAGTTAATCACGTTTCGGGCACAGGTGTGTTGGAACTTTTGCCGAGAAACGCACGGCAAGAAGTGTTGAACATTTACATGACTGAATATGATTCTGCAAAAAATCTGCCCGGGAAAAGTAAGGAATTTGTTGCAAGAATGCAAATTGAACAAGAAAATAAAGTAAATTATTCATTAAAAATAATCATTTGACCTAAAAACAAAATTTGTTGATTCTAAGTTTGTATAAAAAGTAAGTACAAAATGGGTTAATAATTTTATATTCCGCAAAACTTTATAGCAGAGCTATTTTTTGTAAATTATTGCGGTAATATTTCTGTCCCAAAAAGTTATAAGAGACAATTTAAACTCTGTTTACTTTGCGTGTACTTCGAGAACAACATCATCGCGTCTATTTTGTCAAATAAGTAATTATGTTTCTTGTCCATTTAATGATACAAGCTTTTCCCTAGCAATTTGACTACGTCTGTCTTGAAATGACACTATTATAATTATGATGATATAATTATTCAAAAAAGCCGAGAAATGTCAGTAACAAAAACACGTAGTGACTCGTAATTTTGTACTGTTAAATAGTTAAATTAGTTTTGCAACTTTGGCTATGTATTTGGTATTATTTCATATCATAAATTCAACCAATTTGACAAAACTTTCAAGTAGTCTCTAATAAACTAACAAAAAAGTTAAACCAACATTTGTAGTTTGTATTTTTAGTTGTCGGATATTAGATTTCCATCAATAATCTAACTAAAGTAGTTTTCATTATGAACACCGATTATCAATTCAGCATTACCTAAGTGGTATCCTAATTATCCTTGAATTACTCCATGAGCAAAAACATGATCGGCCAATTTTCTATTAAGATGATATCAAAAATCCGATTAGATATGAAAATGTTGCGCTAATCTTATTGCTTCATTAAAACTAACAAATTGTCTTTGAAACTAAAGACGTTTTTAAAGCAACTTATACCTTGAATTAAGACATTTTTTACAACAACTTAAAATGATACAAAAAAAACTTTTAATTAGGACAAATATCTGCAGTATAAAAAGCAGATTCAATAAAATATAAACAATTACAAATGTACAATTACAAAATGTATAACGAATGTTGTAACACTGTTCCAATTAAAGTGAATTTATACACTTAAAAATATAAGATTCAGCTACCCAAATTAACCTGAATTAAACAAGATTTATCATTGGTTCTGATAAAGGACTTTGTCTAATTGAAAATAAAATAATGAGATAGTAAATTTTTTGTCAGAATGTCATATGGGCATGTCGTACAATTAAAGACACAAGTTCGTAAGTCGTAAGTTTGAATCGCGTTACACTGACAAATCCTCATGATAGGTCGATGTAAAATGAGGCCTCAAAATACCAAACTTTGACGAAGGGTTCTCTATAAATCTTCGGACGTGATACGAAATCTACTTGCCATGCACCAGGCCGCTGCGCATGATATACCGACCGCGAATGTCATATATCTCGCGACAGAACACCGTTGCCAGATTTCAAAATTAATTTTCACAATAGTTAATTGCAAGCACACAGTTATAAAGTACATTTTTTTGATATTATAAGGAAAAACGCATATTTAAATTCAACTTCAACACAAATAAATACATTAATATAAACAGACAAAATTAATGACAGAAAATAAACGTTTTACAATATTTAACGTTATGTTTTATAAAACAATATCATACATGTAGCTACAATATATTACCACAATGAAATTCCGCTGGAGCTATAAAATATACGTATGAAAATTTTAATACGTAATTTATTGTGTTATATAATCACATTTATTTAACGCGCTAAGCTATTTAACATATAATTACATTTCACGTGTATATAATTGATTTAATTAACGTATATATGGGGTGTAAGTAAATTACTCTATTTTATCGTGCTAAAATAAATATGGAATGTACTTTGAAAGTGGTCTTTACTGTGAATCATTCAATCTTAGACTCAATCAGTCGTGTGATCTAATCTTATTATCAGATTGGATCATCTTGTTTGTGTTCCTTTGATCTTCCAAAATATATAGATTTGTCCCTCATATGCTCTGAATATTGAATTTATACTTTTTTCTCGGATATAAGTAATTGAACTCTTATTAATTAAAGCAGTAAAACTTAACGTTCATCAATAATAATAATTATAATAATAAGATACAGAGGTGCTTTATCTTGCGATTGAAATCAAGCTCTTCCTTTGACGTTGACTTAACCGCGGCGCAATCTCTAAATTTGATTCTCATGCTTGAAATGTAACTGCTGCAAAGTGATATTCGCTACGCGTGGTTACCTAAACACAACTGCAGAAGATTATGGCTAATTATTGTAGTTCACATTTCAATTTCCAACCAACCCTGTGAAACTTTGCGCGTCACTGACCTCTCGCCCACAAATAAGTTTAATTATATTTCCTTCGAACTCTTTCGTTCCTTTTTTTTTTCACGCTGACTTTCTATCCTCGTAAATGATGCAAATTTGCATGTTCACTTCATTTCGTGTAAATAACTTATTAATTTAAAAATACCAAGGACAACTTTACTTTCAAAAGATAAATTAATTTCTGTGATGTTTCCGTGCGTTTAACAGTAATCAAATTAAATTGCAATTTTGAATAAATTAACTTGCTCGAGAAAAAAAAATCATAAATTTATTTATACGTTAATAGACAATAAAACAATGAGTTTCGAAGTCATGAAATTGACGACAGAACAGCGATTATTTATACAAAAGCTACTTTACCTAAGAAGTACCTTAAATAGGGTGAGCAACCTATTTATCGGATTATTTCAATTTATGGATTTTACATATTATTTTTCACTTGTAATGTTTCTTTTACCATTAAGTTAATTCTCGTCATTAAGTTTGCGTGAACTGCGAGAAACTTGATATGAATATTTACTATAAATAGTATAGTAATCTTGTAATGTTGAAAAAATAACAAATTACATAGTAAAAACTTTTATTATAATAATTTTATGATCAACTATGTAAAATTATTGTATTAAACAGTAGTTTTTTTATTCTGTTATTCTCAACTTTATTTTTACCTTGACAAAAAATATTTGAAGTACATCCAAAAATATATGTGAAATACATAAAATACACATACAGCAAAATTATTATTAATTATATACAAAATTTAATTACTATTTTACATATATATTTTACATATAAAAAATATATTTAAAATTTATTATCATATAATTTAAACGACAAAAAGTTATATATTTGTAAGAATATAATTTTTCCGTACGGGATATTACAAATTAAAAAAATAAAAAACATTAAAAAAGATTGTAAAAACTGCTACATAATATTTAAAATTGTCCTGTAAAATTTCTTATTCATCTCAACATTCAAATTAAAGTTCACATTTTCAGTATGTTTGCCCGTTAAAAAACGGTTTACCTCATTTCCAAACCTATAACCACAAAATGATTTCTGCTTAAACTACCTCAAAACAAGCATTCCATCGATAAAACGAGGCCTTTTTTTTCTTCATTTCGCGTTTCACTCGACATTAATCATCGACCTAACGAGGGTGTTGTTTCCAATAAGAAAAACAATGTATCAAAGTCATCGCAAAGTGTGTCTCGTAATACAATAGACACGGGAAGACGGCGTGGAACCCTGTTTTCTTTCCTCTTTTTTCCCCAGTTTGTATTATTTTTTTTATTTTTATTTTTGGAGCACTCGGCTTTATACGGTGCGATAAATGGGGCGATGCACTCACAACAGGAGCAACTCTCGAAACACGCGAACACGACAAAATAAGAAGAATTGAACGCGATATAAACGTATTTATTTGCAATGCAATGAGTTCCATTGCAATCCCCCTCTCTCTGTTTCTATCTCACTCCATGTCCTTGTCTCTCATTTTTTTCTCCCCCCAAAAATCTGCAAGTTTATTAATTTAATCCAACGCTTCGTTTGACTCGCTTTTCAATTATTGTATTGCCCTGCTTTTTATTATACTTTGAGATGTCGACAATTTATTTATTTAGGCTATTACTTTTGTCTTCATTTCATTGCGGAAAAAGTCATTTAAAGGGGAACTTTATATTTCTATACTTTAAACTCTAACAAACGTCAATTAACAACTATTCTGCGATACAAATTTCTTTATCTAAACAACATTATCATTCGACCGATTTCAATTACATATTTCAATCTAAGCTTTTCTCCCTCTTTCGATTGTAAAAACAAAATCAAAATTTTGCAGCTAAATGTTCATCATTCTATTACGATCGAGCGAATCGTTTTAACGACATTTGATGATGATTTTTTTTTTTTTGGTCGTCTGCATTAATGCCATTTGACTTTGGCGTTTATTTCTTTTCCGCGAGTAAAATAATCCGAGAAATGTATCTCCGACAATTTGTGTCCGCAAAGTTACCTGAAAACTCGCTATTTAGCTGAGACTTCAGGCCTTGCACCATACTCGGCCAAGAAAACTCGCAATTCCACCACTCCTCGATCCGCAAGTTTCTCGCAATTCAAGGCACTCCACGTTAATAAAAGAGATAAAGAGAAATTGAAGAAGATGGAAGAAATAGAAAAAAAAAGAAGAAGAAAGGAAGAAAGATACGACGACTCGCGTATATAAAATAAAACGTCGCGACTCCCCCCCCCCCTCCCCGCCGCCTCACGTTTTCTCTTGCATTCAAACACTTTTCGCTTTCGCTTCTTTTCGGTGTATCCGAATAGGAATTCTGTCCCGTGATTAAGAATAATGTTACGGATGTTTCAATGCGATAATTTCACGGTTTGCATTTTTGATCTGACAATACTTTCGTTAAAGTGAATAACATTACCAGCCAGTAGAAAAATTGTTTATTGTACTGAACGTCTTCTTTAAATACAATAAAACCAGCTTCTTTTCTTATCCAAAAACGAAGAAAAAAGTGAAAAAACAAAGCCTTTGAATGTGTATAATTGAAAAAAATGTATTTCACTAATTAATTTTAATTTAATTAAAGCATGCCAGTGACTTATGGTCTTAAGATCCACGACAATTGCTTCTTCAAGTTTCAATTTTGCCTATCGAAGATATAACTTTGTAATGTCTTTTCTGAGAAGGATACAAATTATAATCAGATTATAATAGTCATTTTATTGGACTGAATATTTCAATTAGCAAAAGTCTATTCTTGAGCAAATTTCAATTGATAATTAATTTAACAAATTCATCTTATAATATATGCATTAAAGCCGTTATTTAAATTACTGAAGAAAACAAAATAATTGATTTGTTTGAAAGTTCAATTATTTATGATTCACTAATTAACGGCACTGAACGTTTGCTTTCTGATACCAAGCAACCTAATTTCATCGGTATTTTATTATCGCCAATTATAAGGTTCAATAAACTTCGAATTCCAGCGTTCGTCGAATCGGTTGCATGTGAAAACCCATTCTTTCTCATTTTTTCATTAACAATATTTGTGACGCTGTAAATTATTTGATGAATGAACACTTTTTTTTGGTATTAATTAAATTCCAAAATTGGATTATTAAGAGTGCTTAAACACTTGATCAAACAATAAAAGAGATGAAATCAACATAAACATCAACAAGAAGAACAAAAAAGGCCAAATTGCTGCGATCGAATGATTGTACATTAGCGAAGCAAGAGCCTCTAGTTAAATACAAATCCACTGTCGTCGTGATCACCAACACAATTCACGAAAATGCGCGGCGATAATCCGCAAAATCGTGTCACCATTCAGCGTACACTAGTCCCCAGTGGATGACCATTACGTCTCCAAAGCAAACCGCTTATTACAAATGAAAGCCCCGAGTGCTTATCTCGGTCCAACTTCAAAGACAGTACCAGAAGTGTTGAGAATAATCTTATATAACGCCCTAAATTCACAAATCCAATAGACCGATTGTCACCAGTGTCTCGCTATCTCTATCCCACTCCAATTCAAGACAAAGATTCCCCAAATATTCGTCACAAACAAGATTCCGTTCCGCCCGAAAAATGTTACATAATTCGACCTATTCTCTTCCCCCATTGCTTTTGCCCAAAAAAGAAAAACATTTCCCATATGTTGAATCTCCTCCAACAAGCTCAACCAACTACATCTCATCTGCTACACTAATCGTCAAATGTCAACGTGTGCATTGTATTGAGAATTTGGTTTTGTGTGTGACACCCTGGCGGAGAACTTACCGGTGGTGCGAAGTGACCAGTTAGTTCTCTCTGAGTAGAACCGTGCGAAAATCGCAGCTATTTTTGTTTCTGCTTGCTCTGTTTTCGGGTTTTGAAGGAGTCAGAATATTGTCACCAGAAGGGGAAAATAAACAGCACTTTTAAGGGGCACACGCGGCAGCGGCGTCGAATGTCAAAGTACAGACGCGGTTCCGCGTGACGCGAACTGTGCCAAAGCGTGACTTTGCGTCGACTGCAGCGCGAGGCAACGAGCGCGCCGACCAGGTTGTGCTTCGCGTAGCACGTACAGCAATGCGAGATAGAGAGAACGCGCGCGAGAGCAAGACAACCGAGGGCAGATTTCCAACCGACGGGGGGTGGTGACACCGCCCTCGCTTGCGGAAGCGCGCCGTCGCCAGGCGCACGCGCAAACTCAACCGGGAACACGAGAGAATACCGAGTGTGCTTATCCTCGCTTGGTGCGGTCCATTTCGTCTTTCACACGCGAAAGCGTCACAGACAACACACAAACGACATTTCTCGATCGAAAAAGTGCTTGCTTTATTTCCAATAAAATAAGGATCTATCAAACTCAAATATACGAGAAGATAGAAGCAGGTTGAAGGGACAGAGATTTCAGCCAGAGGTCGGAATTTAATAGCAGAAGCAGCTATGGGTGTAGAGACACGGACAGTGCCCTGTGACACGTGATTGGCTGCAGTTAGGTCGCTCGTAACTGTTGGGTAATTTGAGACTCAGAATGCTTGTCTCAGAACTGGCCAGAATGTTAACAATTCAATGTGGATTAAAATGGGCGAAGCTGTTGATGGGTTTGCCCAACCGGGTTGGGGATTTGCAATTCTGTTGAGCATGGTTGAAAGTAGTTTCTTTTGTAAGATATGCTTACTGAGTGGAGTTGATTTTTAATTAAAGTAAATGATTGGATATTAAGTGGAAATTCAGCTCAATTCAAAAAGTTAACTTTGAACTTTTGTAAGCTTTTTATTTATAATAATTATTAACATTATGTATAATAAACATTAGGTATAAAAATTTCGCATATATATTTTCTAAATACGAGTATAGTATCGCCTTCAAAGTGGAGATGAAGAAATTGGAACAGTTCTAACTATCTTTCAATAATATTGAAATCTATTTTTAATTTACTTGCATAAAGTTGGTTCAATAAATACTTCAGTATCAAAAATCAATTAATGAAGACTAAGTTAATACGTAAAACAATCAGATTTAAGCTTTATATAAGATTAAAAAAATCAATTTAACCTGACATAATTCAATTTAACTGAATTATTTCAGATGATTCTAACTCAATTTGACGTTAAAATAATGCTAAATAAGTTTTTTTATTTTCCGGCTTTTAATTTTCATGACTCTTTATTATTAATACTTTTCTCAGAGTCATCTTCTTATAATAAAAATCTGTCTTTTTTTAAATATAAAACTATATTTGACTATAATAATAGTCAGAACGTGTATTTAATAATTTAAAATAATATTTTGATTCAAAATATGCAACCAGGAAATTGAATATTTTCTGATGATATTAGATATAAAGAAACTATGCATTATATCAAATACATTTATTTCTCTTTTGTAAACTGGTAAAAATAAAATGTATTTTATACATTTTTATACTTTTTCGGTCATATTTTAATTCAGTGATTGAAATGTCACAATCATACTCTTATTTAAAAGAAAGTATTGA
>JABFPJ010004957.1:0-12880 GCA_022817425.1 Gryon sp. ZL-2020 | reverse complement strand
TGGCTTAGTGTCCGAGTCAGTATTGTTTGTACGTTACTTTTCTACTGGCATATTTTGTACTTTAGTCTCTTGCCAATATGGAACCAGTACTCAAAAATTAGACAAAATTGTATCGGCATGTGATACTTAGTCGGTATTGGCAAAATACTGGCTTAGTGTCTTTGTCAGTACTGTTTGTACTTGACAATTCTACTGGCATATATTGTATTTTATTCTCTTGCCAATACTGAACCAGTACTGCAAAATTAAACAAAATTGTATCGGCATGCGATACTCAATCGGTATCGGCAAGATACTGGCGTAGTGTCCGTGTCAGTATTGTTTGTACGTTACTTTTCTACTGGCATATATTGTATTTTAGTCTCTTGCCAATATTGAATCAGTACTGATAAATCTCATTGCATGCGGTCGTACATAAGTACTTGCACAGCGTAGGTTGAGTACTGTTTCAACAATCGGCGCAATAACGTCTTAATATCTGTTTTCTACTGGTGACAGTGGTCGAACTATATTTGAAACGGTACTAGACCATTGGTGCTTTGCCGTACTACGGCTGGCAAGTCTGTGCCAGTATTGCGCCATATGTCAACTCTGGCAATTTCTTTCTGGGAATATTGATCTGCACGTAAAACAGGTTTTCACGATAAAATAAGGTGACAGAAAAAATAGAACCTCTAAAATCGATTAGCTACTGTCGAAACTTATACTGTCATCGAAAATGACGAAAATGTAGTAACGGTCATTATTTTTAATACAAAACCACACAAATCGATGCTACAATTACAAACCACAAAGGACACTATTGGTTTAAGTGAAAAATGTTAGTGAAAAATGTTATTATTAAAAATTATAATTTCATTTAGAATTGTAAGATATAGTGAAAAAAGTTTGTCGCACGAAAAAAAATGTATTTTGCATAATCCAGATCAAATTTTTCTTAAAATTCGAAAGTCTACAATGTTGTACACAATTTTGTTGGAGTAAATATTGGAATAATCATTTCATTTCATGGACAATAAATATTGCGATATTTGAATTGTTCGGTCATTAAATAAATCAATAGATAACTGTATCATTATATCATTAGATAACTAGAAAATTGAATTCCTGGTAGTCTTATTTACTTAATAAATCATTTTAAGAAAAAACTGTATAATTTATGCTGTATAACATTTAAACCACATAAACAATTTAACTTTTTTAAAAGATGTAAAATTCGACATTCAGCAAAAATGGACACTTTCTACTGTATTTTAATAACAAGAAGCTATATGTTACTTCTTTAGCAGAATCGAATTAATAATTTGTTTATAGTTACAATAATTTTCCTTTTAATTTCACTAAACTTTACACTGTATTTTGAATATAGTAAACGTTACCATAAAAATATTATCAAAACATTAGTAGTTCTAAAAACTGTAACAAAAAAAATGTGTTTTTCCATATTATAGTATTGTTTATTTAAAATCATAATTCGAATATGAACAAGCGCTTCCATAAAGCTGACAAAATGAAAACAGATGTATATTTTGTGATGGTCGGTGTCACTTGACAGTGGCGATGTTGCGGCGAGATAACGCAGCATGAAATAATGATAATGATGATGATGATCACGATTATGTGATGATGATCGTCGTTTCAGGCTTCGGACTTGTCGGTGGGTGCGAGTGGGATAAAACAAGCGTGTAAGGTGTACGCTTCTTTGGAGTTGGTCACGAGACGCGAGGGAGCGCGGTCTCGCGCTGCGAGAAAGCGCACTAGCCGGATCCTCGTGGGAACCTATTGCGGGTTTCGTTCGCGACCTCGGCGTGTACCTCGGCTTTTCGCGACTCGCGATCGCACTGATCGCACGCTCGTATGCTCGCTTTCTTTCTCTTTTTCTCTCTCGGCGATGCCGCTTACCCGGCGCTTACGCCTGTAGCGGTGCAGGCCTCGCTGTGTGGGTCAAAGACCTCGATGTCAAAGCGGGTGCACGTATAATGGGTCCACAATATACCACAATACCGATCGACCCCACGATTCTTAGAATTCAAACTATCGCTTCCGAACTTTTCGGCTTCACTAACACACACACACACAGTGCCTTCGATACACAATCTGTTCTTAGTCGATAACCTTGTACGTGAATTTATGCTTTGTACGATTGTACCAGATAGAAATGAATTGGACGGAATCATAGCACTGCAACTTGTGCAATAACACGATGGCTTATGAAATCAAACCCATTGGTGCGAATGTCTCACTCTGCATAAGTTTTGATTGCATTTTAAATGTTTTGTCTTGATCACGATTGTGATTGATTTTGCTGCAGGAAATGTTTCGTTTGTTATACTTGCATTGATTTGCAGTTTAATTATGTTGTGTGCAATACGCCAATTTTGCAACTTTGTACATTAAACTTATTAGCAAAACAAATGAAGGAACTGAAAATATTATTTTTCTCACTTATGTATCCAAAACACATCTTATATAGTTTCTTTTAAAGATATATAAAATTTCATACACATTACTATTAATACCTTCAACTTTCTCTACATGTGTAACTTAATATTTTTATCAAAAATTATCAAATGGAAAAAAGACGTAAGAAACTTCCTTCTTACGGAAATCATTTAAAAAGAGAATAATAATTTACTAGTATTACTGTAATTATTACAGATTCGAAAGTGTGATGTTTGTAATATTTAACTTTGTGTAATGCACTTAACTCTATGATTAATGCACACTTTAAGAAATGGGACTCATTTTAAAATGAATACAGTTCTAACATTTCCAATTACGACTAATTCTTGATTATATTTATTATTATATAGTATCATATTTTTGATTAAATTTATAATTCTAATACAAGAATAAGTATTAACTCTTTTGCATATCAATTACAATTTGCTTTAGATGCTAAATAATTTATTGATTTACATAACTTTATATTTATTAATCGATTTATTTGATCTATTTGTAAGAATAAAAGTAAAAACCAATTCTTTTTAAACGATTGATATTGTTTTTTTAGAAAGAAGGGCATATATATAACAGCAACGATTTTTCAATGGTTAGATCTCATTTTATCCTGAAAGTAATAAAAGTAAAACATTCGCTACTTTGTGCGTGATACATTCCGCGTCGTGGCGTAGTTTGGTACGCGATAATTTCTCCAAATTGGTGCGATGCACGGCATTCGTCGATAAAGAAAGATCGATCGAGAGTAAGTTGGTGGCACAGACGCACGGAGATGGATTCTAAATATATTTAAGAAATATCAGCAGTTTCAATAACGGTATAAAAATTCATCCAAAATTCAAGTTCCTGTAATAACTGGAATCTCTTTTTTGTACTAATTATATAAATACAAGACAGCAATTCACAAATATAAATTATTTCAAAGCAAAATTGTATGTATTTTTATATCAAGTTTTGTAATCAATTATTGTAAATATTTCTTATTTTAATGGATTATTAACATTTGTTTGTATAAATATTAATACATTAGTAGATATTTATATGCGACTTTTTTATTTTAATGCAAACTATTGTTTATATTATAACAAAATGTGTTATTTCTACATAATTTACAAATTATGACACATATACGTGGAAAACTAAATTAATATATATAATATAGAATAATCAGCATTTAATTTTTACATCAACTCGAGAATGCAAGACTGGCTAATTTCGTTAAGTTATATCTATATATGCGTCTTTAAATTGACTCCAGAAAACTCCTGGGCATAATATTTTCGACCTTTGTGAATCACGAATTGTGCTGAATATAATTCTGTTGAAAAGGTCATTCTTTTTACCATGTCAACGGTGTCAAGTGACCTCTGGATTATTGTGGATTGAATTTTCCTTGAAATTATACTTGCGTAACTTGGCAACTTTTTTGATATCGCGCAATTTTATTAAAACGCTATACGCATTTTAATATAAATATTAAAAATATTATTTATATACACTATATAATTCATTATCATACATTCAATATTAATATTCTGCGACTTTATTTTAATTTCAAATAATAATTTATTTATTCAATGAATAAGTAAATTTTTATTGATTCATTGAAATTATATTTCGAGATGATTTGCAAAAAACATAAATTGATTAAATTGTCATATCTCTTCCGTTAAGGTGAAATATCAATGGCGGATTAACTTCGAAATGACATAACCTCTTTTGATTTATTAAAATTATGTTGTATTACTCGAGAATGTGTAAAATCGAGCTCTTTTAGCTTATTTAAAATTGAATTCTTTAATTTTTTATCACTTTTTCTTACTTTAAAAATGCTTCTGTGTTGAGAATTTTGCGAACTCGTTTTTCGTATTCAACTGAACTTTGTTAGAAATGAAGTTTTTCGTAGTTCGAAGATTTCTAATCGTATAGTCATTTTTTAGCAACAAAAAAATGACCAAAAAATTTGCAATTCATCATAGAAGAAGCTAAAAGAGCCGGATTGTACAATATTTTATTGAACTTAGAAATATTAACGTAAAACAATTTATATTGTCACTGTCGGTAAAGTAGACTCAACATTTCACCTTAAGATCTTCTGTAATTTTTCATACCTCGGATCTGGACAGAAAATTACTTTGTGCCCTTAGTTAGAAACAACCCCATTTTTGCCCTCGGGAATTCACTTTCTGCCGTAGTAAAAAACTACTCTTTTCTGCTCTTGGTCGGAAATGACTACATTTCTGCTCTTGGGAATTTGCTAAGGCAGAAATGGATTCCTTTCTTCACCGATCCTAGGTATGAAAAGTACTGTACGCACTGTTCGATAATTAATAAGTAATTTTTCAAGCAAACATTGTCAAAGAGTTTTGACAACAGTTTTGACAACAGTTTTGATGAAATTGAATTATTCGGCAAAGGAATAAAAGAAGCTAAGACGTATCTCTGCGTGAGCTGCGGCGTTGTATATATACACACAGGCAAATGCACACATGATCTATCGCGAGCGCTCTTCCGCCTTCCTCAAATCATGCTAGTTTGTAATAGCACGACGACTGCAGCCGCACGTTGTCATTAAGAGGAGCCACGTATTTACGGAGGTAAATAGTCGGTGCGTTTCACCGAATCACCGAGTGTTTGGTTCGACCTTTGATCGATCCTAAGTACACCTTGTTATATATCTGACGGAGAAATCCGAAGAGTTGTTTTACTCGTGAAATAGAAAGGAAGACGGCACGATTCATCGAGACGTTTAAATAAGTGAGAAAGGAAAGAAAGAGAACAGGCAAATGAGAGACATAAAAAAAGAGAGATAAAAGGAGCCCAGAAAGAGTGAGAAAGTGAGAGGGAGAAAAGATATAGAGAGATAGCAAAGGAAGGTATATAGAAGGAAGAGGAAAGGTGTCTAAAGTGAAACGAAGACAAGCATACGCGTCGCGGCCACAAGCCGCTTATATGCCCTGAAGCTCGCTTGCATTTGGTTCAGGAACAAAGAAACGAGACAGCGAAGCACGTCACGTGGACCAAAAATCGCCATGCGTGACGGCGCTTCTTGCACGATCCGCAAGCGGATTCGGAGAGCTCCGAGAGAGTCCTCCCGCTAAGCTTTGTGTTTATTTCTTCTTGCTCGCATGCACAAAAGGACAAGCATTTCGTTACGAAATAACTATCTTTCTTTCTCTATCTCTCTCTCTCTCTCTCTCTCTGTTCATCTCGTAATTTTATCAAATGTTGGTTTTACAAATGTTTGCATTCTTTTGTTAAGTAATTACTGCAGGAAATGCTTGCAATTATATCGAAGGTACATTTTCCTGACAAATACTCTAAATTAGTTGAGTATCAGTGAAATTCGTTATGCAAATGAAACATTAATCGGGTGTCTTTAGGTTGAAAATCGGAGTGTTAATAAGAATAATAATCATGTATGTAATATTTTGAGAAAATGTATTAAAGTAATTCAAATTTTTAGTTACAATGAAGATGCAATACAGATATTTTGTCTGAATTCTTTAATTTTATGAAAACGATCGACATTCCATTAAATTGCACAATTAAATTTCTCTAGAAAGAATAGTATAATTATTTAATTTCTTACAACAAAGTTTATCAATATTTAATCATACTTGCTTATTTGTGCAAATGTGATTAAATATTGTAAACAAATTATTAAGAATAATTTTAATTTCTTTAATTCCGATATTTACTTGAAGCTTCTTAAACAAAGCGAAAAACTGTATTTAAGAAATGTTAAAACCTTTAAATCCTTCTATAGTTATCTGTTATTAGGAATCATAAATTAAATTATAATTTATTTTCATTCATAAAAAGGTATTCTACTGTTATATTTATATTAATCTGTATGTTAAAGTATATATAAATATGATTAACATATATTCAACTATTTGGATGAACTAATATGTGTTATATACTCTGTTATTACGTTTATAACTGGAATATAATTTCAGTTTCAAAATTATATCTTGTATACGCAATGTTATTTAATAAGCACTACATGAAGATAACGAAATCATTAATATTATAAATTCACTTAAACAATTTTATAACAGTATTTGCTAAAATATAAGAAAAATAAAAGAGTGCAAATATGTGATAATAATTTATATCATGTAGATATCAGTGTCACAATATAGATAATATTTTAAAAAATTATGATATTAAAAAAAAGCTTTTTTTAAAAAAGTACATGTATCGATTTTTTTTGAATAATTTATAAACATTTTTGTGGTGCAATAAAATATTGTTTACTTGTAAGCTGAAAACCAATATAAAAAACTATTATTGAAATCAAGTTTGTCAATAATAGCAAAGTGACGTAAATATTAAACGTGAAAAAGTGAAGAATTTTTCTGAATAATTAACTAAGTTATAATGCAAACAAAGAAAGATTGGGAGGATGAAAAAGTATTGAAAATTAGAATGAAGTAAAACGTACTAATATTATTCACGAGATTAACTTCGTATTGATTCCATCTCTCGGAATAGAAAATGTATAAAAACAAAATTTAAAAGAATTCAATATAAGAAATAAATTAACAATAATAAAAATTGGTGATTATAATTATTTATAAGTAAATTTTTGAATTATAATATTTCAAAGGTTTTCATAAAATTTATTTTATCTTTAATACGAAAAATATTTTTTCGTTACTCGGGGAGGGAAATGCCATTTTCTTCCCTAGGGAGATTTAGGAAATTGAGTTTTTAACCGCGAGGAAATCGAATTTCCGATTATCTCCCTAGTTGCGTACGATATTTTTCCTTACGAGGGAGGGAAATGTCGTTATCCGAAAACTTCTTAGGGAGGAAAAGGGCACTTTTCCTCCTCGAGTGACGAAAAGAGCTTTTAGACGCACCCGAGAGGAAATCTTTACCTGGATTGAGGTAGTATATAGAATGCTCCTTATACAATGTAGATGCGAATCTCATCCACACTTAATCCAAGTAAGATACAAATTTCCAATCTGAATCTTGTTCGGATCGAGAGTGAGTAAGGTTTGGATTTAGATTGTATAAGGAGCGCTATACAGTGATGATCGAGTCAAGAATTTCCAATCGGGCCACTTTAAAAAAAAATATCGTCCGTAACTAGAGGAAAATACTCAATATTGTCAAATTCAAATTGCCTAAAAAAATTGTATAAAATCAATAACTTTTATCGCTGGTTGTGGAATATACTACTTCCTAATGATAATTTCAAGTGATACATTTCTTATAAGTGGGTGTTTTTCATGAATTTTATTTTTTATTTATAGAAATATATTTTCATTTTATAGAGTCATCAAATATTAAAAATTCAAAGTGTAATCTGAAATTGATATGAACACAATAAAGCGTGATTTTATAATCATTCTGTACGAATAGCACGTGGAATGCTATGTTCGCAGCCTTCAATGAATATCGGTATGTAGGAATTTCGCGACGAATCTTGATATTACTCGGAGCTGTGACGCCTGGAACTTCCGGCTTGCGATACTATCACGATTCGCTGGTACAATTAGTGATCACGCATATATTTCGTAATGCTCTTGCGCAACGAACCAAGAACGCAAAGATTTTCGTTCGATTGCTGCAGCTGAGGTGTAGGAATACGAGAAGCTTTGATCAATTCGCATACCTACGCGGAATATATTACATCTACATATTTTGCACGTAGATGAATATGTGCGTAAGGCAATGTTAAAGCGCGCGTTTTAATTACAAGAGATCGAACAATCATTATTACGTAAACCCTTCACTTCTGACAGTAATTTTTTTCTTCGTTTTCTTTGAAAACAAAAATTAATGGCCATTTCAATTCTAAATTGAGATTTCTTCAAATCGATTATAAAGTGCCGGTGTTAATGGTAATTATAAAAAATACATAGTTGCTATAGAGCACATTAGAATGAATTACTACGCGTTTAGTTTAAATACTACTGAACATGCAATCATTACAACATAAATATTAATTTCGAAAAATGACGAAATCTGTTGGTAATCGAATATTTTGTTCAAATAAATTTACTTTTAAATTTGTGAAAAAACGAAAAAAAATTTTTCTAAATATTGTTTTTATTTGCTTAAAATTAAGTGCAATAAAGTTATTATTGTAGTTAATTCATTTATACAATGTAATAACGCAATATATTATTTTTATTTTAATTGTAAAAAAGTGCAAATTTTGAACATTTTATTTTTAAATATTAAAAAAGTATTTTATAAAAAACTAAGTATTTCAAAAATTTATTCAAATTTGTTGGTGTTATTCAAAGAATCTTGGTTATAGATTAATGCAGTTGTATTTATTTCCCTAATAAATATCATCGATAACAATAAAAGTTTGCGCGTTGTTATTCACTTAAAAATCGATTGTCACCATCCGTTGTTTCAGAAATATACTTTTCAAAACTTGCAAGTCTGCTACCTTTCTGAGGCAATTACGGTGTTCTTATACAAAAAAATGATCTACTTATTTAAATAAAAAATGTTCACTCAAAAAAATATAAATAAATAATAAATTATAATTTTGTCTGAGCAAGCAAAATTGATTTGCTTGCTATTTCCGTGTGCGATGCTTTAAAAGATTGCGGTTTCACATAATCTGACGTCTTTACATCATGAAAAAAATTACAAAAAGTTTGAAAAAAATGTGCTATTTCAGCTAAAAATGTTTCGATTATAAATAACGTGAATTGAGCATTTTATTGATTCTAATTTTAACAGAAATGTCAGTCAGAGTATTGAACAATTTTATTAAATCAAATTATTTAAACTTATTATGAATTTGTTCAGCTATTTCACTATTTTATTGTTTTATATTTTTAAAAAGTATTAATTTTTGACAAAATTAAATCTTTTTTAGATATTTCTATTGTTAATTTTAAATTGTCTATTGTAATATTTTGTTTTGTTAATTTCACATTTAAATTCAGTGATGCAAGTAATCGTATATAGATGATGTAATTGTATATAAAAATGATTCAAAGAAGTGTGTTACTTCAGCTTTTTTTCTTTTATACATTAACATCATTAATATTTTTTCTTCAATTGTTTTTTAAGCTGTTAGGTATATCCGTTAATCAATGAATGTTCGGTGAATTCTACCACACAATATATGAAGCACTTAACGAGACAAGCCTATTCATTAATAATTACGTCTTATTGAAAATCTCGAATTGCTTCTCACAATGTGGGAGAAGTTTATTGAGATATTGTCAATTAAGTAAAGCGGTTAGCGTCTAATTAATGTGAGAGTGAACACTGATCAAGACATTTTAATTAGAAAGGTCGTTTCAATCAACGTTTCAAACTTATTTCCCTTCATCATGCTTTTAAATTATTCCCCCTGAATACAAACGTTGCCTGTCGCATCTCGTTATCACTTTTCTCCGTCTCATTTTGATCCCTCTAAATTCTCATTGGTAGTTCAATCGTGATTTTTTGCTCTAAGTGCAACAAAAAGAAAATACGCAAAAAAAGACGTCCGTCAGCTCGTAACAGTTTACGTTTTATGAGCAAAGGTAACGAACAGTCCCGGTGTCTAATCAACCGTCGGACGCGCTTTTTCTGTCGATTCGCAACTTTCCTCAGTGCCGCAATATCTAGATGCGTTAAAATTGCAAATCGATTTTAAGCAGTTAATTAGCTTTGAAAACGCACAAAATTACGCTTTCTCAGGCGAACTTTCTGTCGACCGAAACGTCATTAAAAATGTATTTTACACCAGTTTCTGCAGCATTATTTGATTATAACTCTTTTTTTCGTATTTTTCTTGCTTCTGCTGCCTTTTTTAACTAGAAATTGGACCAGGCGCGTGTTAATGTGCAAGGTGCGTGCCGGTGCTGTTATTATGTCTGTGTTAGTT
This sequence comes from Gryon sp. ZL-2020, assembly GCA_022817425.1. Lineage (NCBI taxonomy): Eukaryota > Metazoa > Arthropoda > Insecta > Hymenoptera > Scelionidae > Gryon > Gryon sp. ZL-2020. The sequence continues at coordinate 2,559 of JABFPJ010004957.1, read as the reverse complement.
GGTTGTTGTTGCCGTTGTTATTACTGCCTTGTATGTATAAGTTGAAAAATGTGCGTGCAAAGCGTGAATATATGTGAGCCAAGGCAAGATGGTTTGTGTATTTGTGTATACACGCACGGCTGCGATAACGGCCCTGCAGCCGGGGCCACTTTAGGAACCAAGATAGCATCGGCCATGCGCTATACGGCGTCGTGCGTGACGGCCCAAGACGAGTCGTGCACGCATATGCACCATCAAAAGTTGCCCTCACGCAGGTATAAAGACGATCCGCGCAAAACCCACGGAATCCAAGCGCAGCTACGAAAAATCATCGCAAAATCGTTAGAGAATTTTATTTTTCAACCAAAATTTTCTCACGTTCGCAATTTTACGGTAAAACGTAATTCACGTGTAGTTATGCCGGTTTGCACTTGTTAGCAGTAGCGAATTGCTTGCATCTAAGTTAAGTTGCAATCAATTTTCTAATAACAAACGTGAATGATAAAGAAATAAAATGATAATAATTTTGGGAGTTTACATTTATAAAAAAATACGGAAATAATGATGATTGTGCAATTTGATGTTAAAAAATTATATAGTGAGTATTACATATTAGAAAATGACCCTTATAATTGAAAACATATATTGACAATATATTACCAACATATTTCTCATATATTGCTAAGGTGCACTACAAAAACAAGTGTCTCATTTTGAGATATGTTTGATGATTAAGACACTAAAAATGTCTCATTTATTCAATTTTAAGGTGTTTCTCGCGTCTCTGTCATCAAAAATGTCTCAAAATGAGACACTTGTTTTTGTAGTGTGTTGCCCAACATTTATAATTATTTTTAAAACATCTTTCTAATGGAAAGCATACATCACTTATTTATTACCTGTATATTATTTCAGCAAAAATATATTAATAATATATGTTTCAAATTATTAATGGAACGTATGAAGAATTAGGGAATCGAGTATTCAGGCTTGATCAAAATACGCTCCGCATGAAAAATCCAGGAATGCTAAATTTGATTTAGAAATTGACATTTTCAAACGACTGATATATGTCAGCTAATTTTTATCGTGCAGAATCTACTTTTACACAAATTAAAACTGAATGAATGATCTATTTTATAAGCCTTTAGATGAAATCTTCTTATCTATTTTATCTGCCTTTTTTATCTGAATTCAGTAAATAACATAAAAAATGTTGTTTTTTTAAATATATACATGACTCTTGTTAGATAAATAATTGTAAACTATTTCACAATTTTTCGCGAAGCAATGAAATGTAAAAGAAAAATATATCAAAATAGTCAAAAAGATAACAAACATTGATAACCAACTTTTTAATGGTTTATGACGTATAAAATAAAGATTAATAAAAATTGAAACAGTTAGTTAACAAGATAAAAGTTAAATTTGATTTCATATAGTATACTGCATAACTTTTGTTGCACTGATGAGACTTTTATAAATGAGTAATCATGTGAAAAATGTTCAATATTCCAACCTGATTTAATGTTATGATATTATGATCTCAAAATTAATACAAAGAATGTGCGCTGAGGGAAATTTGAGAGGAATATTTACTAATTTTTTATGCATTTTTGCTAAAGAACGTACTAATCTGAGAACATATTGAAAAGAGGAGCAAATTTTACTGCTATACGTAGTAAAATTTGATATTTAAGTAGCAGATTAGAATAATATTTATTTCAAAATTGCTACTTTAATATCAATTTTTACTACGTATACATAGTAAAAATTGGTATAATACGCAGTAAAATTTGCGCCTTGTTCAATATGTTCTCAGATTACAACGTTCTTTATTGAAAATTCCTCTCAAATTTCCCTGAGTGTGTGGATTGCAATTTCTGCATTGCTGTATTCATTTATACCGTGATATCTAAGTAGTTCGATAAGCTAAACATTGAACAAATCTGCTTTTATATTTTATACTAGCTGAAGCCCCGGCTTCGCCCGGGCGAAACCCTGTGACCCCCTCCCTATGACCGTATATGAGTCCTGACTAAATCCCTGGTTCCACCCGAGATACTTCTATGGATCCTCTAAGGGCTCCCTATGATCGCCCTATGAACCTCTCCTATAACTCCTATGATCTGCCTATGAATTCCTTATGGCATCCATATAACACCCCCCGCCCCATCGAAGTGATAAAGCTATGACTTATGAGAAAAATTTGTTTCTCAACATCAAATGTATACATCGTAAAAATATAAAGCCGACGACACTTTTGTGGCATAGGGCTATATTTTCTAGAATTTTTTTACACTTGTTTCGATAAATGGATGTCCTTATAAGGACCAAAAATGGCCCTGATAGTAAATCCATATTTTCAAATTTGGACCAAACACGTGTATAACGACTATCAAAAATCAAGGTATGGATACGGCATGGTTACCTGGTCAGCGCCCGGTGGGACAATCCACGTTAACCATGACGTGGCTAAACTTGACTAAAATAAACTTCACACTACTTCCTCACAACCCCCTGACAACCCCCCGATAACCCCCTATAACCCCTCGATAACCCCCCAAACACCCCCCGATA
>JABFPJ010004956.1:0-12880 GCA_022817425.1 Gryon sp. ZL-2020 | reverse complement strand
ACACTGAGGCAAATTTTCATGTTTGTTATTACCATAAAAATATAGTTAAACAAAAATTGTTACAAGAACTATATTTATAGTTAGTTTAATAATATTTATGGTTGAAATAACCAAAATTATAATTGGAAATACTTTAAATGAAAAAAAATATTACAACTATAAAATATAGTGAGATGTGGAATTAACTAAATTATTTTATTAATTTTACTATAACAAAATAATTGTTACAACCATATTTTTTAGATTATGTTTACTATAAAATATTATCATTTCAAATATACAAAATGACATTTATAAGATTATAAATATAACTGTATAAAATATACTTTAAACATTAAACCATAAATAAATAATTATCACATCCACAATTTATCTTTATTGCAACACTAATAAAAAATCGTTTACTAATTAATAAAATATTATTATAGTTAAAAATATACTAACTATATAATATAAAAGTATATAATATAAGTATTAAAAAAATATTATAAAACTATATAATATAAGTATATAAAAACTATACTATTTGGGTACAGTAATTATATTTCATAAGTTGTAATATAAATTTAAAAATAATAGTTGTTTTACCTAAACCTTTCTCTGAGTGTATACATGTAAAATCACGCAGGCAAGTATACAATTTAATTTCATTTTGATTAACTATTCTCTATGCTTGATTAATTTACACAAAAAAGTACTGATTTAATTAAATTTTAGTTAATCTAATGTTACATTTTGCCAGTGATGAATTCAAATTCAGTGTAGTACAATTTCAGTGCAAAATTATTTAAATTAAATTCAAATTGTACAACGAAAAAAGTAATTCATTCAAAAGAGTTTAGTTAGAAATAAAATGCATTTAGAAATTTATAGTAAAATTTGGAAAAAATTGAAACGAGTAAATGTTAATATAGTTAATTATATATAATCATTATATATATAATTTCTATAATCTCTAAAAAATCACTAAAATTATATATAATAATAAAAAAAAATGAATAAATTTTGAGATCATCATTATGAGTGCAAACAAAATAAGAAACGCAAATTTCTGAACGTAACACAGATCCTTACATATTCTTTTATCACTTTTAAGGACACCCAGCACCTTATTTCTGGTACGAAATGCAACCATCAATTGCTACTTGATAGTAAGAAATCGCGTTTCTTTTTCCGTTACTTCACCCTCATGTTGGTCCGTGATTTCTGATAGCATATCAAAAGCAGTAACTTCTGAATGCCCAATAATATTGGAAAACGATTTAGCGTTGTGTTATCGTTTCCAATATAACCTGACATTGAACAAATATAGTTCAAAGCTGCTATCTTGCAGCGCCAATTCAGGAAACTACTAATGTTATGGACGGGCCCAAATTCCACATGTCTCATATAACAACGAGATTTGAATTGCAATTTGCAAAGACATACATAATCGAAATTCGCAGCTCGCAAATTTTTATGGCGTAATTAAAATAGTAATACAAGGAAGGAACATATTGCAGTGGAATTATTTTATTAAATGTGGAATTAGAATCTTAAAAAAGAGAGAAATAAAAAAGAGATAAATAAACGGGAAATTAAAAAAGTGTAATTCCTTTTAATCCGCCAAACTAGATTAATTTTCAAAAAATAACTGAGAAACTAAAGAAAATTATTGAATCACTTTATGTATTTGTAAAACCTCGACTCAGCACAAACATTCGCAAATTTGTTCAATCTAAATCTACTTTGCTTTTAATTAGATTTAACGAGGATTTTACAAGAAGATATGTGAAAATGAAAAAATCATAGTAATCGCACACTTTTTAAAACATTTTAAAAGCCACCGAGAATGATCTAAAAATAGACATATGGTAAAGTTATCATAATTTCGACAGTCTTGTCGTGTGTGCACGTTGAAGATAAAAATCTTCACTTTCAAATGCTTTTTATCAAAATGGAATTTCGCATAAAATAGTGTTCCTTTCTAATAAAATGTAACATTTCTTTTCATTTAATTTATTCTGACATTCAAATACCATATATAAATCAAATTTTTTCATAAAATAATTTCTGAAAATCATCTTAATTTGCATAGAATCTGTACACTGTAAATGTGAACTGTAAAATTATAGTACATTTTATATTGCATTTACCAGAAAAGTAAATTCAAAGTATAAAAATATAATTAATAAATTGTAACTTTATAAGCATTCTAAAAATTTATAGTTGAACTACGAAAATATAGTACATGAACTATAATTATATATGATGATATATAAATGATTAAAGTTGCAATATAACTTTACAGTATAACTACATAATTTTATTATTGGAACTATAATTTTACCTATTCTGGTATAAATTTATACAATTGTAACAAAAAAATATTGTCCAGTCATTTTTATTGAATTTATAATTAGGTTTGGTTTTTTTTTAGTCAAAAAACAAATTTAATTTTTTACGTGATTAGATTGAAATATAAAACCAGCATTCAATTCATTGAAATACTTATTTAAGATTCATTAATTATAATTATTATTTATAAATTTAAATAACTCATTCAACGATTTCCAACATTTTATGAAGAGCATACAAATTTTTATGATTAACTTTCAAAGTAGTATTTTATTATTCAGTAATTTTCTTTACATAATATTGACATTATATTTGTCCATTTTTTTTTCATTATGTTTAATTCATAATCTTAATAATACATTATTGTCATATATGTCAATTCGACTCACTGTATACATTAATATACAGATTTAAGCCAAATTTTGTCATCTGTCATCTCAATATTTACTTTGAGGTTATCATATACATTTTTAAATTTCAACTCTAATTTTATATTCGTTCTATAACATTATAGTATCAATGTAATATTTTAGTGAATAGTATCACAACTATTTTATACAGTATATACTATATTTTTACTTTAAATTTGTTATAGTGTAGTTATAATGCATAATCAAATTATCATAAACGTCAGGTAATGAATTACTTTTTTAATATCAAAATAATGTCAATATTCAAAAATATTCCAAAAATAATTTAAATATAACTGACAAGCCTAGTTTCAATTATACACAATTGGACTAAATATTGCAATACTGTTCGCGTAAAGAATGCAGAGACAATTGACTCTTATTATCATGCTTTTGCAGTACGAACAAGAGCAAGTCCTTTTAAAATGACAATAATGCCGTCTTTGTCAGTAATGTCTGGCTCTATATTTTTATATCACGATGCTGTGCACCGCTTATTGCACCCGTGAGGATAGAGAGGTTTTAAAAAATTCTGAAGTGCATCCTCCAGCGCAAAAATATGGACTCTCTGTCTGTATTTTACATATTTAATCTTCGTAAAATATTTGTTGTAAATAATATCTCGCGTATCGGATTTTACATATGGCTCTGCAGTCGTTGGCAAATTTATTCGAAACATATTCCGCAAGAAAAACCATTAACATGTTATTTCAGTTCAATGGACGATACAAATATGCGAGCACTCGAAATGATAAATACGTTTTGCGAGAAAAGTTATGATTGCTGGGTAACAAGTTCGATCATGTAAAAGAAATTATATTATAGTTATGAAACTAATAAATCTCTTTTTCTTGGATAAATCGTTTTAACTGCTAAAAGATTTTTTCAATAGCTGTTATAAAGTATTTTTTAAATTACTTTGAATTGATTTCGTTATACAAATGTTAAGCAGATTAAGGAGAAAAAATGCTAAAGAAATGTGGTTTCGGTTATATTTTTTAAATGTTCAAATGAAAAATGCACAAATTAAAAACTTCAGAAGATATTAATGAATAAAATGAGAATGGAAAGTGCTTCCGTTGTAATAAATATTACAACAGAAAGATGATTTTAAAATGAAAATATTAGAAATAAAATGATTTCGTTTATGACGTTTTTGAATGTTGAATTAACGTTTTAATTATGAAAAAGTATGAAGTTTCATACAACTTAAAAATATCAGCAGAGAAGGCATTTTCACAAAATTAGTGTTAAAATTTGACATAATAAGCACTTTATGAGATTATCTCAGTTTTCATTACGCGACGTAATGTTTTGTGCTTTGAATATTTTGACTGAACCTTAAACGTTTTTAATATCATTGTCGTAAAGTCAGGAAAAGCACTCGTGCAAATCTTGAAGGCGGATAATAACGGAGATGATGTTTCTTAATGATGAAAATGCAAGTTAAAAGATCAAAAGCTCGTGAAAATAACAATATTAGGAATGGTTTGGGCGTGCTTAAATGTATACTCTCAAGATACGATGAGTTTCTCATATGCATAAGCTATTTTGTTGTGCGTTTTCCTGCAACGAATAGTTCAACAAGAGAGAAATGTACGGATCAATTTTGGTTTTGCAGTTTGGTTTTGTGTAAAATTAATACTTCTTGACATTACTTTTCGAGTATGCAATAAAATAACTTGATATATAAAGTATTTCAAATTGTCCCAATTAACACTATTTCATTGTTAAAAATCGATCAGTTTAAGCATTCGCCAAATTGTTCATATTTTTTTAAATTTGGTCTTTTCACGTACACTTATGTTTGTTATATTATTTTCACTGCAAATAAAATAATGGAAAATGTATTGCATTGATAACATTTAATTGAACTGTCACATCAATCAAACGGCATTATTGAATGCGAATTTTGCAACTTTTACAAAGTAGTTTCACATTTTTTTCGTTATTTCCCTTGTTACTATACAAGAGCTGTACACTAACTCGTAAAACGATAAAACACAAAATGGAAATGTAGCCAAATTCGATCAGTATAATCACGTCAAAGTTTACGGGTATATTTATTGTCGGTTTAAGCTAGATTTTCACCACATTTAACTTTATTTATCTCATAAATAGTCACGCGTTCTGAATAACCTCCGCAAGTGTAAATGCTTCCTCACTTCTTCTTCCGTTTACTAAATATGCACATTTACGACGTCTATAATCAATTTAAAAATATCTAAGTATTTTCCTGAAAACTTTATTATTATTTATTAATATAAAAATAGACAGATATGGAAAATTATATATTCAGCACGTAGAACGGATCGGAGATAAGTAATCCTTAATGCTAAATAAGCAACGCAAATATTCAATACATTTTACAGCATAAGTTTAATAAATGGTTATAACATTTGCTTTAAAAATATGTAAAAGAATTATGTAATATTTCATTTCTACTTGAGGTATTGAATTATTTTGACAGAAATTTTTTAGATTTTATGATTAAACGTAATTTTTAATTTGATATTAAAAAATAGTGGAAACACTTGTTTACACCTATGCACCTTTAAGGAGCAAAAAAAGCGACTAAAAAAGGTCAGAATTGCAAAATCGAGTGTGTCAAACACAAGTACCAATAGATCATTCTCCGAAAGATACACGCCTCTTCGCTCCATTGGAAGCCCATGCACCGAAGCTAAGTTCACGAAAGAAATTTATGAGCCACCTTTCCGATTCTTGAAGCAGTGGTGTGAAATGCAAGTAAACAAAAATAACCCAACATAGTCTCTTAAAGAAGTCAAACGAATAATACGAGATTCATTTGCACGGATTTTTAATGGATATTTTTTTAATTAATTAATTATCCAGTTCTTCTAAATGTTATTCAAAAAAGAAAATGAAGAATATTTTATTAGATTAAAAATACTTTTTAATAAAAATTCAACATAGAAATATTCTATGGTTATTTTAAAAATAACCTAAAAGAATTTTAGGCTTTTTAATTCAAGACGTTTAATATATTTACATGTGAAAAAAATGTTTATGATTTGATTTTATAACTTTCTAAAAATCTACTTCAGTTATCCTGACATCGTTCGGAATTGTCTGAAAGAATTCCCATTTCGTATATAAGTATAACGGGGAAAATGCCCGTTTTTATGGAATTGTAAAAAAGATTATTCACAAAGAAATGTTTCATAACTCATTTTAATGATACCATATAATGTCATTCATCAAAAATGCCGACCATAAAATGATGTACATTTCGTATTATCATAACAAACGAAACAATATTTTCATATGTCATTGAATTATTTATGGATTCTCACGAAAAATTCAAATCCTGTACTTTTATCTCTTATCCTTGCATTCACTATTAAAGTCAGACAACACGTTTATATATAACAAAATAACTAAACTAACATCTCCACTTCTTGTTTCAAAATGAAGTTACGTATTTTGTCAGTTGGTCAATCTGATTATTTGACAAATGGCAAAACTAATATCTTCGACGTGGATCAACAATACGCCATATTTAATTACGAAAATCAACGAACGACGTTGCGCGAATATAATCTCATTAACTAATTAGGTCCTCTTTTTTTATTTTTTTTTTATTTTGCGCCAACTTCGCCAGCAGCGCCAGTGTATGACAAACTTCATCCAACTAATTAAACTGGAGCGCGAACATTCATTCTGAAGATAATCCGCAAATTCGACAACACTTCGACAGGTTTTGGTGAAATAACCGCATACCATTTGCAAGCGGCCGAATAGTTTTGTCGACTAATGTTGGCTCGACCCAAGTAGCGATGTACGCCGAAAGTAATTAATAACCCATACCTTAGTGCGCTCAACCTCTGTTATTATTATTCGCATAAATTGTCAACTTGTGGCGATCCGCCTTAAACATCTGTGGCTTCGAAGTTGCATGCAATTTCACATTATTCGCATGAAAACCATAATCAAAAACTCAATCGAGTTTCTCTGTTTAGCTATCAACTCTCACTTTTGTCCAATTTTTGGAATCAATTCAAACAGACTGAAGTGTGACTTTATTATGACTATAAAGTCTAATGGGGCCATTTCTTTGCACATAAACCTATGAAATCCACATAAACAACAGTTAAGGATTAAATATGGTTCTAATCGGGTTCTTATCTGGCATGCCATTTTACAGTTAATATACTAATCAGGACTAAATCAATAGACCATGTTATAATTATCTAGTCTACTGAATCAGATAATCCTATTAGACATTAATGAGAATTATTTTTCAAGTACACTAAGGCAAATATTATAATAAAAATTACTATTATTCATTGAGAAAGTGTTGTATACCAGTATTTTGGAACAAATTACTATAAAATATAATAAAAATTATTATATTGTGTTATATATTTTGTTTTACATGTAATAGTAAATTGAGTAATAATTTGTTACAATTTTTATTATATTTCATAGCAATTTTTTACATATGTTCTATATATTAATAAAATTTATTTTTTTATTTTATTTCTTAAGAGGATGTCAAAGCCAAATGCCAACTTCAAATTCTGACTACAGCGCCAAAAATGTTTTTCGCAAATTACTTAACAATAATAAATAAATATAAAAAACGAAAGTAATACGTCAATTCTTTGTGAAATTCTCTTCAACTTGATCTAAATAAATACTTGTTTAAAGCTATAATAATCGCGTATTTTTATAAGTCGTTTTGGACAAAGTTTGACTAACCTGTAAAATATTGTCAAAAACGAATTGTAAAAATATGCAATAAATATAGCTTCAATTTGATTTCGGCAGATCAATTTGAAGATAATTTCTCAAAGAATTGACGTATTAGCTTCATTTTCTGAATAACTGCTTTGGATTGTTGCAAATAAACAAAATAAATGAAAACAACAGAAATGTCGGTAATGTAGAACTTGCTTAGGTTTGACATCCTCTTAATATAAATATTGTTAAAGAATATTTGTTAATAAATTTATTTTATCTAAATTCAATTTTTCTTGAACTAAAAACAGTTGCTAAGTCCAGAGAATTGAACCCGAGTCTCCTAATTACTAGCCCACCATCTTGTCTACTCGGCTATTTCCAGATTTGATGTACAACTCGTATTGGAAAATACACTCATCGCTACAACTAAAATGTATAAGTGTATTTCTCAATACGAGTTGTGAATTCAAACTCGAAAACAGTCGAGTGGACAAGGTAGTGGACTACCAACTTTGAGTCTCGGGTTCAATTCTCTGGACACTCGCAAACATTTTTTAAGTCAAGAAAAATAGAATTTTAAATAATAATAAAATAATAATAATAATTTTTTAATAATAAAAATTGTAACAAATTATTACAAAATTTACTATTATGTGTAAAACAAAATATATAACACAATATAATAATTTTTATTATATTTTATAGTAATTTTTTTGAAAATACCGGTATACAACACTTTCTCAATGAATTATAGTAATTTTTGTTATTATATTTGCCTTAAGGCGGATTCATTGCTTTTTTATTTTAGCGAATTTCGCATTTTTTTCGGCGATTTTTCGCTAAAATAATGCGAATTTCGCATTTTTTCAGCGATTTTTCGCTAAAATAATGCGAATTTCGCATTCTTTTATGCGAAATTCGCTAAAATACAAAATCTATAAATCCGCTTTTAGTGTAAACATAAGATATTCCCGATTTATTCCAAAATTCAATCCCTCCCCTTTTCCGATCGACCTCTTGATTCAACTTTGACTAAGATTGTCTGTTCGATCGAAAGTATATGTAGCAATAAGAAAGATTAAAGAAAGGAACTGATAAAAGAAGAAACATGAAGAAGAATTCTTGAATTATATTAATCTTGCATGATCGTGGGTTATGTTCAAGTTCGGGGGGATTTGCCTTTACTCGCAGATTTTTGCTACGTATTGCTCAATTTTCTTGCGCCGTCACTTTAATATGTCGTTCGACGCATGTTCGGATCTTCTTTTGAGTCTCTCGACGGAGTTTAAATTTAATAATGTATTGACCGAGGGAAGAGCTACTAGCGCCTTTTTTCGTCGCTGAAATATTACGTTCCGTTCGCGTATTAATATGCCACGTCAATTCGACGTGTACAACTGAATTATTCAAAAGGTTTTGATTATATAAATGAAACGATTGCGGCGGCCAAACGAAGGAGAAACGAAGGAAACGGACAGGAAAAACGGCACACACAATATAAGCACAAAGAATATGCTTTGGTATTGAAAAGTCGATAAAATTTGATTGAAATTTAACCGCAGTTCACGCTCCCTAAGCGAATACCTGTAACCAACGATTTGCTTTAAATGTTTTTAATATTTCATCGTTATTTTGTTGTTGTTGTTGTTGTTGTTGTTATGGATTCATTTAATGTATTCTTTTGACGGCTAAATGAATGTTCTTAAATTAAACCATTTTCGTTTCGGACTTGCAATATATTGTTCTATTTTTAAAATCCAGTTGCTATGAGTTTGTCACATGTCCGGGCTTTTTTCTTGACGAACCGCTATTTTATGTACACATATTACTGACATATTAATAACTTCGCAGGAAATACGACAATTATTTCTGAATTATTTTAGCGGTTTTGTATGTTTCATTTAAATGCTTATTTTTGATGAAAAATGTTAAGGCGACTAAAGGAATGACTCTTTTTTAATATGCCTGTTAAAATAAGTAACTAAAACTTTGGTCGTAATAAAAAATATTTATTAAATAAAGACATTTTAATTATTTGAATTATAGTAGAATATATAAATTATATGTCCTTTTAAAAGTCGAGACAATTAAAAAATTTAATATTTAAAACTTAAATAATATTGCATTGTCACTTGATAATAAAATGTTTATTGAAAAAGCATTTTTATTAAAAAATTGTATATATATTTTATTAAATGTATTCAACAAACAATTAATTAAGTTGTTACAAAACTAAAAAAGTATACCTTGATATCAATGCAATTATATTTAATTAACTATTAAATATTTGTTTGGAATTTTTGTTGAGATGATAAAATTGAGTGGATTTTGGAAGAACAATTATTTAACTGAAAGTAATATGTTGACAATAAAAAATCTCATTTTTAATTTAATACCAAATAAATAGTTAATTATATTTTGTTGAAATCGTAACATTTTTATCTCATATCTTTACATTAAATATGTATTAAATATGTATATCAAAATAATGTATATAATCAACTATTATTATTCACATTATTTTTATTACTAATTCTAATAACTTCTGTTGAATTTTCTGATTAAAAAAAACTTTCATTACAAAAAAATGAATATACATATTTCATTTGGAGTAAAAAAAAGAGTTAGTCAACTGTATTTCCAATTTGCAAAACAGTTCTAGCCGAAATTTACTTACTTTGTATAGCTTTTGTTTCCAGACACATATAATTGTCCTGGACTTGTTCAAGTAACTGAGTTCAATTCAGCTATTGAAATTTTCAAACGAGTGGTTATTTTAAATTGTGTTCCGATCGGACACGTTCCATCTACAGTACTAGAAATTCCGGTCTGCGTTATATATAATAAATACGCTCGACACATTCGATTACAAGACCATGCTCTATAAAAATTCGCTTCAACAATTTTTTGTATAGCAAAATATTTTGATATAGAAAAATGTCATCACTGATATGTCGTTTTCAAATCATAGCAGGACTGATTTAAATCTGAAAACGAGTCTATTAATAATCTTGAAATAATATCGTTTTTATCTTTAATTTGGAAACGTAATTTTCATTACAAAAATGACTCAAACATTTCTTTGATTATGAAAATACGTGAAATCTAATAAAATAATGATAGTTATCACATTAATGTTATTATCCTCGTTGTATAGTATTATAAGGCTATATTGGGAGATAAGAAAATTCAGTCAGATTGCGTAATAATGTTATTACACTCATACCAAAAGGTAACTTACTTAACTTACTATAGTAATTTGCGGAGCAGCGTCCTTGACAGCTATTTCATCTACAAATGTACTGCACTGACTACCATTCACGTGGAAGGAGCCAAGTACTGATACATTTTCTTGGAACACGCACAAGTATCTTATATCAGATCTACATACATATATAACAAACTGTCGCCGACAATTTCAGATAAAATGAATTTTCAGTCTCATTCAGATATACGAACGACATTATTCATTTTCTTAAATTTATTACAAATTTCATTTAATGTGAAGACACTGTATTTAGAAAATTTCAATTTACTTTTCATTTTACTTTTCTTTCAATTCTGTCCTCATAATTTAACACAGTAATATTCTGAAACAGATTTAATAGTTTTCAGAAAAAGTCATGACAATTAATCGTAAAATGTTATAATGTTTAGTGATTGAAATATCCAAGTGCTTTTTCAATTATATTTTCATCTACACTATAAAAAATTTAATGTAAAAATATAGTATATACTGTATAAAATAGTTGTGATAATATTCACTACAATATTACATTGATACTATAATGTTATAGAACGAATATAAAATTAGAGTTGAAATGTAAAAATGTATATGATAATCTTAAAATAAATATTGAGATGACAGATGACAAAATTTGGCTTAAAATTGTATATTAATGTATACAGTGAGTCGAATTGACATATATGACAGTAATGTATTATTAAGATTATAAATTAAATATAATGAACAAAAATGGAGAAATATAATTTCAATATTATGTAAAGAAAATTACTGAATAATAAAATACTACTTTGAAAGTTAATCATAAACATTTGCATGCTCTTAATAAAATTTTGAAAATCGTTGAATGAGTTATTTAAATTTATAAATAATATTTATAATTAATGAATCTTAAATAAGTATTTCAATGAATTGAATGCTGGTTTTATATTTCAATCTAATCACGTATAAAAATTAAATTTGTTTTTTGACTAAAAAAAACCAAACCTAATTATAAATTCAATAAAAATGACTGGACAATATTTTTTTGTTACAATTGTATAAATTTATACCAGAATAGGTAAAATTATAGTTCCAATAATAAAATGTTGTAGTTATACTGTAAAGTTATATTGCAACTTTAATCATTTATATCTCATCATATATAATTATAGTTAATGTACTATATTTTCGTAGTTCAACTATACATTTTTAGAATGCATATGAAGTTACAATTTATTAACTATATTTTTATACTTTGAATTTACTTTTCTGGTAAATGCAATATAAAATGTACTATAATTTTACAGTTCACATTTACAGTGTACACAAGTATTTTATAAAACTGAAAATTATAAATATTTCTATCCAAAACTTTATTTCTGAATATCAAAAATTTGGCTATTTTGAGAAAGAAATACCAGCATAACTAAAAACAATGACATTCATCGTTCATTCGAAAGAACAATTCAAATTTCAGTTACGAACTGAAGTTTGACTATTATCTGAAAAGAAGCTCATTTAACGAATCACGTATTCGGTATTTAAAATTATTCATCCCCCAATATCTTTCTTCACTTTGTGAAGAAGAAAAGTCGCGATTGCCCGGAGCTGTTTTGTGCACGACGTCAGATTATACGAAGAAACTTGTTAGTTGTTTTCTAGCGAATTCACAGTCGGACTCATCCGTTGGAGTTTTGACTGATTTTGCTTGTTAACTATTCCTTGCTTCGGGCTGTTGATGTATGATAGTGTATACACGTTAGTACATACTATTGCAGTTTTCTGTCTTTTGTATGTCGCGCTTCGCTGGTATATATAGTTTGCTACTGTTTCGTGCGCTGCAAGTAGAAGAGCCGCGTTTTTGCTCCGCCGAAATACCAAACGCAACGACGTAAACTGCGGCTAACTTCGGCCAGTATCGACTACGGTCCATAAAGTCTGAAAACAGCCAAGCAGCTCATTTGCCTACGAAACAATTGACCGCGAATTTCACAGCGATGTTGCAACTTTTGTTTTTTCTTTCTTCCGCTTTTTTTCATGTCGAGTTGGTACTTCTTCTTCTATTGCGCCATTTTTTTCATCGCTCAACTTTCCTTTCTTCGACTTGTTGTTACTGCTTTGTTTTTGTTTGCTTTGTGTTTCAGAAAATAATCCAGGTTATTTCAAGTACGAGCTTCATAGTTGCAAACAAAAACAAACT